>JBBPSB010000158.1:0-40289 GCA_038093375.1 Xerocomus brunneocitrinus
AAGACTGCAGATGTCACATTAGTCGCCATGCCCGGACGGAGAACAACCTCGTACGTTGATGAGGCACACGAGCCTCCGCCGCAGCGACCTCCAGACGACATAGCCAAACTGCGAACGCAAACATCAATGAAACTCCTCACGCGGTTCTCAAGAACGAACTTGATCGCAGCGGTGTCATCAGTGACGCCATCGCCCTTGGCTCCAAAGTCCTTGACGTTGCGGAAAACCTGGTATGAAGTTGGGTTTGGATTGAACGGAGACGTCCCCTGGTGCTGGATTGTCTCTAGCCAATATGGATCGTTTGGGGACGCAGTGCCACCCTCTAGAGGAGCTGAGCAGGAAGAGCCTAGACCGGAGGCTGTTCGAGAGATGTTCAAGATGGTGCTCAAGAGGAGCAACGCAGAAGTTAGCCACATGGCTTGGGGCGAAACGAAGAAAAGCTATCGCAGATAGTGAATGGACTTTACGACGAAGGTGATCAGGAACATTATATAGCCATTCTCATCCTCAAGTGTTGCAAACGAAGCTTTCGCCTGACAGTGGCGCGAGTCAAGTTGCTTATCAGCCACGGGGCCTGTTTCAAATAACATTCAGTGACAGAATCACTAGGGAGGAAAATACGAATTTTGTCAGGAAGAAATTGAGTGCCTTGGTTGGCACGTATGTCATAAGCCTGTTGTAAGTTCTGCGATAACCAGCTTCTCTGTCAGGTGGAAGAAACGTCAACAAAACTAGTTTCAGGGAGATTGGGTAGATACCTAAGGGTCATTGCCGAAATCCAAGACTTGACAGGAAAGAACTTGCGACAAAACCTTATCAGTTTAGAACATCCTAAACAGCATGGTAATGAATATCAGGTTGATTGCATGATCATCCGATGGGTGTGCTCAAAACCATCATCATTCAAATCCGTACTATCCATAAATGTGGGACGTGGACTCTGGAGACAATGATAGAAACGCAAACGAGTATCAACAGTTTGAGTTAACGTCACGTGGCACGAGGAGAAAATACCATTTATGGTAATCCGATAGTGGTCGGGACTCGGAGACGACTTGCTTGACCTCCACGATGGGTGTCGATCTGTTACCACGCTACGCTCCGCCTCGGAACCTGCCTCTTTCGCACTTTGCGTTCCAAACACCTCGACACCACATGCTGCGAGAAGTACCGACCAAGGACAGTCTATGAGTACAATTGAAGCAGGAAGAATGGAGAAGAGTGCGCAGAGCACAACAATTCGTTGAACCAGAAAGCCGGAGCGACAATCTGATGTAACGATCCAGGTAACATGAAGATCGAGCTCAGTTGCCGAGCCGTGCTGAGGCTACGGTAAGTGAAACCCTAGTTACGACTGGGGCCATGGTAATCATGGCTACCAGTGCTTGTGCACGTGGCCAACTCAGGAAAGGGTGCGTGCGTCTTGCTCGGAGCTCCACGACAGTAACGATTCGTGCGCTTGAGCATTGTATGGGCCATGAAGTGGAGTGAGGTTCTCGTAAATGGGTTGATTCGTCGGTGTGGGGGTCTTGGTTTTTGATCGATTCCGCCGAGCAAGTCTCAAAACTGTTCATTCATTCCCTAGCTGTAATGTCGGACGTTAGGGGACTGCAGACTGATTCGGACGTCGCCAGGATGCCCAAGTGATCATGTCGAAAAGCGCCCATGGAGGTTCGAAACTTAAGCTTCATCCACGTTCCCCATCTGATCCCGAAAATATGGCTTCTGGTTCAAAGACTCTCTTTGATTACCCGTCGGGGTTTCGTATATCTGGCCTCTGGTCATTCTCTGAATGTTAACGTTCATATTCCAAATGCTCAGTGTGCATCCCAAGCAACTCCCAAAGTTACAATGTTGCAGTTTTCGTCTCCCCAACCCCCGTGCAATGTGCAAATTTCTCTTACAAATTGGTTATCTATTTTCGATGCTGAAACATACATTTATTAACTTGTACAGACTAATGCCAAGCAAAACATTAAGGAGCTTCTCGTATTTAATGCATATGTTACAATCCCATTCGAACCAGGTATCGATTATTAGCAGTCACTCTTTCATCTCCCCGATGACGAACAAATAGCCAAACTCTTCTAGATCTCTCTGCACACCATTTCCCTCAACCGACCTTCCTCTACCCGAGGGACAAAATCCACTTCGAAAGGCGCTGGATGCGAGATAACGCCATCCGTATGTGCATGCATGTCGATCGGTTTATCCGGTTTCTCGGCGATACGGAACGACCAAAACAAGAGTGCAATGTTTATATACAGCGAATTGTTTGCGAGATATTGGCCAGGGCATACCCTATGAACGACGTCGTCAGGAACGAGCGCAGGAATCTGGTGATGATCAACGTACCTCCGACCAAAGCCATATGCGAAGGAGCCAGATATGTCCTTCCGAAACCGGCCATTGTCGTCGATCCATCGTTGGGGATCAAATTTCTCTGGATCCGGGAAGGCTACTGGATCCCGAGATATAGCCCTAGATGGTCGGTCACAACTAAGCCAATCAACCTGAAAAAAGAACTAGTGATTTACCAGTGACATCCATAGACACTCGCGCCCGCAGGAATACATTGGCCATTCTGAATCATCGCTAGCTTGAACAAAGTTCTTGTAAATGAATAGGTGAACATACCCAGATAATGTTCTGGGTAGCACGGTGTGCAAACCCTGTAGGAAAGGGAGGTAAATTTCCCATGATTTTTTCTTATAAAAATATTCACCGATAGGTGCAATAGGTCTCCACCGAAGCGCCTCCGAGACAAACGCGTGGACCTGGGGAAGTGATTCGACATCTTGCCAATCAGGTACTGATGCGACTTCATTAGACATCCACGATTTTGAAGAGCTAAAACCTCACTTCTGTCTTTGCCGACCACCATATCCAACTCTTCTTGTACCCGTCTCTGTGCATCTGGATGGCAGGCCGCGGCGAGAATCATATTGGTGATCCCAATTGCACTCTTACGACAAACCTATCAATTCAATCCGTTGCAGTCAACTGAATGGAGCATACCGTCTCTGCCCCAGCGGCAAATAGGTTTCCAGCGAGATAAGCCATTTCATCACTCGAGAGTTGATGTTCACTGGCATGTTCTAACAGCGTCCTCATGAACGAATTACCCGCTGTATCCGCCTCCTGATGCGAATGTAAGTCATCAACCAGTTCGGCAGAGTGAAATTTGTGCTTGCCATTTCTGATTGGACACGTTTCATCTGATCTCTGAAGAGCTGTAGCTCAAAGTTATGATATTCCCTTAACTGATTCCCATATCCAGGGATGTACTTTAACAAAGGGATGCGATCCACGAGAAAGGCGCCAGGACGCATCACAGCCTGGAGATTCCTCGTGGACTCTTGAATGCGGATGACTTCAGGATCGTCAACTGATGTCACAGTCGACTTTCCATACATCAGGCGCAGAATGACTGACGCAGAATACCTGCATTTAGTGTCAGTTATAGTACATTCGTTTCATTTCAAGGATATGAACTAAGCGTGTACTCACCGTTGCACATGTGCTCGGTGGCTCTTTGGGTCATTGAGGATATCCGTGATGACATCCTTTGCATGTTCGAGTTGCAAGCCTTGGTAGGTTCTGATCGCCCTGGGTTGCAGGTAGGTATGCACGGCCTTTCTGAACCGACGGAACCGCTCGCCACTGCCAATGAGCAAGATCCGCATTCCTTTGGATACGATTTCTCCAGCAGAGACAGAGCGAGGGCGATCCACCAAGGCGCCGCCCTCTTTCTCCATGATCTGCGTTACGGCCTATTGCGTCCGATTTACGATCACGGAAAGACATCAAACGGGAACCCAAGAAAACATAATGTCCCACGATCAGCGCACATGTACACGTGAGCAAAACAGAGATCGTACATCCACTCGCCCGATGACGACGATGATCTCGCTACCTTGGCGTAACGTAATCACTGGGCCGTATTCTGCGATCAAGTCCCCAAGGGTTTGTGCGATGCTGAGGAACAAACAGTTCAACTAAACAATTTAGGAACGCAGACGATCGACCTTACTTTACAGATGGTAGGGCGCTTTGCCAGAACCACCGTGCGGGAGGCCCAGGCGGGAGAGGGAGACCATTCGGGAGGTTTGACGCTGCTTGATACTTCTTGTACAGGAGGGCTACGAGTGTGGCTGCCGCCACGAGCCCGGAGAGACGACCGATAGTGGAGAGATTTTCGAATGCTGGCAGAGACATCGTGGAAACTGGGTATGTGAGGTGTGAATTTTGCTTGGAGTGTAATCCGCTGGTCCTGTCTATTTAAGGTACCATACTAGCGGCTTTGAAATGGCGAAGCTTCGACACACGCGACAGACGGTCAACGGATGGCTTGGTAAAGGTGGTGAAATGCATGAGCTAATACTGATGATGCTGCAGCATCGCTGAAACCACCGTTAGTGGTCCAAGCGGTCCATGTTTATCCATGCTGAGCATTGCAATAGCCAACGATGCAGCACTTTACCTCCGAAGTTTCAAACCTTGTTTGACAAGTGGCCGACTGGCGATCGGATTCGGATGCACCAAGCGCGGAGTTCAACTGACTTATGTAACATCTCCAGAATCCGAACTCACTTGCTCCCCCACAATGCATTCAAATGCGAAGCTAGCGCTATCACGACAATACAACCCACCAGATAGTCCAAGTAGGGTCAACTCTTAAGCATCCATGGTTCTGAATAAACACCAACGTTAGTCAGAAGGTAATTCTTGGCAACATTAATTCGTGTGAGCGTAATGGGTGCCAGAAGCTCCCGCTGCTATGAATTTGGCATCTCTTCCTGCGCGACGGCCCGTCGGCGATTCTGAAGTAGCGACCCTCGATATAGTAGGCTGCGTGTGGATCTAGAACTTGGTCATGCGCGCGTAGTCATACTGGTTGTGGCATCGGCCGCGCAGAATTCAGTGTCGGAAAAATATGCAATTCAATGGATTGCAGACTCCTAAAATTGGTTAAACGTATCGTCCTCCATGTGGGACACCGCCTGCGTGATCATGATGACATTCGCACTACCATTGAACCCGAGTTGTAAAACTCGAGTTTCAGCTCTAGAGATGGCTTGAAAGGGTATTAGAGTCGAGAGGATCGAGATTCAAGGGATCTCGCAACACAACCATATAAGCAGAAAACAATTCCGGGAGATTTGCATTCAAATAACACAAAGAACAAAAGTCATGCAAGGAGGACATGACATCATCATGACCATATACGGAAGTGGCAACCCGTCCGAATAGTTCCGCCCCCAAAACCACGAAGCGCCCCGGTGCGGAGAAAAGCTTTCGGAGTTCAGATTCTAGTGCGGGTCATAACAAAAATCTTCTGACTGACACTTTTCCGACTTCCACGCCGTAAAACGAACTTCGGCGCTGTTCGTATTGCTTCAGTGAATCATTTCCAGAAAAGTTGGGATAAGTAGGCGATGGTGTTTTTTGGCCAGTTGTGTTACTTAACAAATGGATTCGCGAGTAAAGTGTTATTCCTGAAACCGATGGCATCACGATAGCACACATGTTCTCAGAGGCGGTAAAAAGATAGGAGATAAAATATGGATATAATTATACGTCGATCACATGGTGGGTACTGTATAGTGGACTTTTACTGTGGACACTGGACAGCAGGCCATCGGCAGCCGAACAGCGTGGCATGTCAGCCTATCGGGGTACCCCGTGTCTTCAAATCGGACGATTTCGAAGTAAATATACATGACACAATAGCATACGCAGATCTAGATTATTGGAATCGCGCGGGTGCGTTGTGCCGCAGCACTCCCGGTCACCAAGAACGACGCGGTCTCTGTAAGGGGTGGGGAAGAAACCTGAAAAGACGAATAGGGGATGGACGAGTACATGCTTGACGCTGATCCAACCCCCTGCGGCTGCCCTGTCATGTGGGACATTGGCAGCGGCGAGTTCATGGGGGTCGGAGAAAAGGTGGAAGGACCCGTTAGCCAGTGTGGGTGGGTAAGCGTATTCGGTACGGGCGTGCCCATCTGCAGGACCGGCGTCTCACCATTGTGGCGGCGTCGGTGTTCCCTGCGCGTATACAGGATGTACCCCCCGATGAGAATGAGTAACAGCCCTGCAGTGCCACCAATTGCACCGCCAATGATGGCACCGATGTCGGAGCCGCCTCCCGAACTGCTCGAAGTCGAGCTCGCACTTTGACTCGAGGGCCAGTAATCTGAGTGGTCTGCGGGGGTATAGGAGACGGATTCAACGGATGAAGAGCAAACGCAGACTGACTTTGGTTGGTATAATTTTCTGCTTGGCCTATGTTGAACAACTCGGACGACCAGGTCTCCGCTGGATGCAACATCATAAATGTGTCCATGTCAAATGCAAGGAATCATACGGTCGATTGTAGCCCAGTAAGGTATCGAAGCATTATCCACAAGGACATAGCCCTGCGGGAACACTCTGGGTAGAAAGGTCAGAAGCAATTTATGGTACGGAAGAGCATAACCAACACTCACTCATCCTTGTAATTCAATGGACAATTTTGAGAAAATGAGGGCCAGCTTCGAGCACGATTATCAAGATGCTGCACCTCGAAAACAATCACTCACGTGGTGATCTCGCTCGTATACGCTGGATTCTGGCAGAGTGTGCAAGCCATCATGAGGTTATAACAAGACCAAGAACTGTCAGTACCAAATTCATGGAAGGACAACGAGACTAAACTCGGGAAGGTCGTACCAGTAACAAGGAGTGGCCGTTGTAGCATTCGGCGAGTCATACGAGTATCCCGAAGGTAAAGCAGGTTGTGTCCAAGCTAACCAATTTTAGCAATAGGTAAGCATCACATGAGTAGATGGACTTGCTATCTCCAACGCATGCTGCAATCACGTACGCGACTGTTAGGCACGGGCTTCGTTGCTGGGCGTTATTCATCCATGCATAGTCTGGTTGGCACGTCGCATTTGACACCGGGACAAAAACGTTCGGGCGAATGCCCCACGCCGCTTGAGAGAGAAGGAAGAATATGATTATGATGAGAGAGAGGATACCAGAGTTCATGCCTGCAAGACCTGGTGTCCTGCAAATCGGATGAAATATCGTCCAAATGATAAAGATGGTGTACGAAATACAGTCTGAGAGTAGTTTTCAAGACTGAACGACTGCGGGGAGCATACTAGAAAGCCGAGCAACCAGCCCGGTTGCACATGCCACCTGCCAGGCGTTGGCAGCGCCGATCAATGGGGTTTATCGAGCGATCGAAAACACGGGATAACATGAGGATAGATAACACCACGTCGAACGCATAGATCACCGAGGCTAAAGCGATTTTAATGGGAGGAGGTCAACCGAAGGTCAAACGTTTCAACCCTTTATCGCCGGTTTTGGAAAAATTATGTAAATCCCTTGCCTAGTTGTGCATGACGGTGCTCCAGTGGTTCCCAGTATCGGTAACACGATGTTACAACGAATATTCATGCTTTCCAAGTACTGGTACGGCCTTTCCATCTTACTATACTACTTCGCAGTTTTCATGACATAATCACCCACTTCGTGAAGTCTATCATCATGCACGGAGCTCAGACTGTAGTCATTTCAATGCTACATCACAAATAATGCTCTGTAAAAGACTAAAGTGGAGTGTAAATTTATCGTACCTGATTTACACCTGTAGTTTACTGTGTTTTACACATCAAGATAGCAAAGTGTCCTGATGGCTGTAAATTACAGTGAAATAGGTCGTACAGCCTGCACGTACGTGATCCCAGCCTGAAACTCCCGAAGCAGCTTCGAACTTCGCTCCGTAGCGGAACAATCGAGCACTCAAGAAATTTTTGACTCAATACAAATCTCCTCCAACTTCCCACCGGTGAGCCCAGCAGAGTGTTCATACAATGGACAACGAAACAACTGCTAACCTCAAGCTCCGGGCCTATCTTCCGGACACCATTCCCATTCGTGGCGAGGCTGACGGCACGTACGGTTTCAACTTCTTCAATGTTGATGATGAGGATATGGAAGACCTTGGGCTCGAGGGAGCGGTTGACCGCCATAGGTCCGACTGGGACACCGCCGAGATTGTCCATTGCATTCAGAGAATGGGGTCTTAGAAGTTGTTACCGTCTTTAGTAGTTCTCTCACAAAGCTCCCCAGGCCCTGCGATCCTATTGAAATAGCTCGATGTCCTGCGCAATCTCACTAACAAAAATGGGGACCGCAAGAACGCTTACTCACCACTTACATGATGATAGCTTCCGAGTGTGCCTAGCACCGAAGTGGACCTGCTGGCAGCTTCCAATAATGCAGCTGCGAGTATTGGGCCTACTCGGACGGACGGACCTGCAAGCTCGACACAAAAATCCTTCAAATTTTGAGGAACCGGACTATGTTAACCTACCAGAATTTGAGGATAGCCGTAGGAGCGGAGGGAAAATGCCTTTTGAAGGTCGTTTCCGAAAGAAAATTACAGTACTTGACGGGGAGAATTGACCGTAGGTGTATACATGGAAAGCCAGGGCTGCAATTTGCAAAATGAGTTGGGCCTACCCAAGGAATTGTCAGCGTGTGCTGACATCTGTTTCGCTACCCGCTGAGCTATGTGAGGCTGCACTCGCACAGATGTCGGACAATTGGGACGATGCGATAGGTCCAGACGCCATTATTTCCGAGTCTTCCACCATCTTTGCTCCTGTTGCCATCGCCGATTCGTCTCAGCAATGCCAGCATCCCCCAAGGCTCCACCAAAAAGGGACCTGTTTCAGCCATTCATTAGAGAAGATCGACGGGAGCTCAAAGAAAGGGCTGACTATGCTCCAATGCAGTACATTGTGTGCTGCGGGCATCCACTGTGGACTCGAAGGAGTTCACGCAAATGGTCTTTATGACCTACCATCATCATCAACGTTGACGTCAAAACTAATTCCAAATGAAGACGCAAAACTCAGTCTGTCAGCAAAAAAAAGTAAGTACCTTGCTCAAAGTCAATCGTAATGTCGCCACTTGACAATCACTTTTGACGAAGCCAAGACACGGGGACCAAACTCAGTGTACACGTAACACAATCCATGTCACGACTGCGCAGTGCGAACAGGCGTAGTACCTTTTGCCTTGACATGCATGATGGCTCATGACTGAGCCATTCTTCGACATATATCTTGGAAGCACTTGATCGGGTAGGAATGTCTGCTTTGTGGGCTGCCTCCAGAAGTATCTTGACCTCCGTAGTCCGCAGACCAACCTCGTGGCCTACGTATCACCGCAGCGGGGTTCGCATCGCGCCCTTCTCTTCCGGATGGTCACCTCATAGCCGCCACTGCACATCGCGTGTGCGGTGCGCCGAGGCCTGTCAAGCAGGTATATTTTGCGCAACTAGGCAAGCATGCCAAACTCGTTCCGCAGCAGAGGACTGTTCCTGCCTTAGTTCCCTGCACCACTGAGGCCGGCATCCAACTCTCTTGGGGCCTCGCTTCAAACTTCAATTCCCTGGGCTGTTGCTTCCTGTTCAATTGCTCGACGGGCGATCGATCACGATGTCCGTGTCTTTGAATTGCCTACAATGGATGGCAAGTCAAGAGGGTCAAAATCCTTGCTCCACCGCACAGGGAGTTGGTCAACTATGCAACCATGCATGTGAGCAGGGTTCAGCTACTTGAGTGGACTTCACGCAAGTTAACAATACATTACCCTATTACACATGCTGATCCTTTGTGCTAGACACCATGTCTTTGAATAACTTCCAAGAAAGCGCTTACGTTCCGAACGCTACGACGGTTAACGGTTGCACTTGGTAAGAAACTTGTGATCCTGGACTTACTGTGTCACAAGGTTGTTCATTTCGGACAGTTCCTGGTCTATCTACAATCTACTGAGTGCTTGCTCCTACTGTGCTGGGCAGTATCAGTACATCAGGTTAGGGATTCGTCGTGTATGCAGATTTATCTCATAACTGTCGTAGCTGGAGTACATGGATCACCAATTGCGGAAGTTACGTGTCGAATACATCGTGAGGCATTCTTGACCTCGTCGTCGCCGAATGCTCGATGGTTGACGTGTTCAGGTACCTTCCGTCTGGACTCAGCATCTCACAGGGCATCCCGTTCTGGGCTGCCACCAATCGTAGGAGCACCATTAAGTCATGGTTGTATGCATCTTATGCATCTTCCTTAGCCTCTACTTGGGAGAACACAGTGTTCAACATCACGCAAGCAGCGGATATAGCAGCACAAGGTAGCTCCTTCCTTTTAATGTGAACTTGGCTACTCATGTGGACCCCTCCTAGACCAGCCGGATGTGACCGGTGGACCCCTCCCGACATCAACTACCGCGACTTCTTCAAGCCTGTCAGTCGGCGAGATAGTTGGGCTCTTGATAGGAGGCATCTCGATCATCATCATCGGAGGACTGTTCGTCCTTTGCGCGGTGTATCGCCGTCGACGCAAAGCAATGCGCAGTGTGCCTTTTGCAGACCCGTCCTTCAATGTCTCCCAGTCTGTCGTGGTACCCCCGATTCGGAACCAGATGCCAATGCACCTGGCCTCGTTGGGGCACGCATCCGCACCACCCACACCCACCTCTCCTTATCCGGTCACGGATTCCGCTGACATTATATCTCCCTTCCTCGCCGCATCTTCAAGCAGACAGACAAATCAAGCACTCGTGTCCCCGTTGAGAAGCAAAGTTGCCGAAGCCGCATCAGAACGGGTGATGGCTCCTCCTGTGCGGCGAGCACGGCTGAATCCGCCGCCGTATTCGGACTCGGCAGAGCCCTGGTCATCTGTATCGGCACGGAGGCCGTCGACGGAGAAAGAGAGGAGACGGGGAAGTGTATCAAGAGCGACGACGAACTCGGTACATTCGGAGGCGCCAACGAGGGTGAATGCGACTACGGCACGTGGGGGTGCCGTCACGACGCAGAATCTGCCAGAGGTTGTGTCGTCCGGCGTGGGGACGGCGCAAAGCACGGAGAGTACTGTGCGTGGCGGTGGTGTGGCGAGCGTCGATGGTGGTGATAGTGTGGAAATGGCGCATAGTGCTGCAGATGTCGGTGAATCAGACCCACATCCGCCTGCGGCCTGATATTCTGCATTGCGGTAGCCGCGTTGCGCTTGGCCGGATTGGATGGTATTTACCTATTTACTTGGATATTTATGTTATAAGCGTTACTTGAACTGTCTCGACATAAGATCTCAGGTAGATAGGTTACCTCAATAACTCAAAGGGAAGTCAATAGCCAATACTTAGAGGAGAAGGATAGGAACCTCGGTGTGTCGAGCCGGCGCATCGGCACCGCAACTTTGACCGAGTCCTAACCGGTGGCAGTGCACACTGTTTGACTCTTCCATCACCGTATCTCTGGAGTAGCTGAATCTGAACCACCCATATTCGACTTGCCCACATCAACACTAGTACTGACGTTTGGTCAGTATTTCCACGACAAACAACACCTCTCGGATGATCCTGGCACAGGTTGAGAGTGGCGAACGCCGCTGGACAGCACGCGGCCAGCAGTGCCGTATGCGTGCACTTCGCAGCATGTGAAGATGTAGGCAGTGGGTCAACCTTTATGGAGAACTGATACAACGACTAGGGCACCCTCCGGAACTAACCTCACTCCACTCAGTCACTTTAGGGGATCGATTAATAGACTATCGTGTCCGCGTCCGGTAATCTGACCTGCCTGGAAGTCATTGAGCACTTTGGCTGTGGTCGCCGTACAAGGTGTCCCCCAAGTTCCCTCACGCAGGTACTTCACACCCCCTAAGATTATCGAGTGGCGTCCCCTTATTCTGCCACAACTAGTGAACGACCCCGCATTGCTTGTCCTATTTGCAATACTCCAACCTTTGTCGCCTCTGCCAGCTCAGTTAATCCAATGACCAGTTGGATTCAATGTCCGACAACGACGAGGTCAATGTGTACGTACATTGTACACCAACTTTTCAAATACGCATTTCTTCCGGAGAAATGCAAATGAATATATTTCGATGGTTTTCCAAGTTCGACTGATGCTTTTATATGATTGTAGTTGGCTAGGTGCTAGGAACCGAGTCTCGTCTGTCGGCAGATGGAAGTTCTCTCGGAGCTCGGTCACTCACCTATGTATGATCTGCAGCCGGGAACTATTTACGAACAGCGATATTTTTGATGTCTGCTCTCAACTTATTGGCACTTGCCTCAGCAGTTGTTTATCTGGAATTTGCAGTCATCCTGCAAGATTGGACCTGGTTCTGTCCAGAACATCTGACGAACGCTAGCATCTTACCTCTTGTCGTCTTTTAGGAATAATTGACCAGATTATTGCGAAGACCCACAATCCATAGGGTACACGGGATAGTAGATCTGGGTACAGTGCTGCACAATCATTGATTTTTCAGAGCCGTTCCTTGCAATCGGCGGTTAGAGCATGATTTGGTTCGGATATATCAATCGCTATCCTATTGCCATAATACAGCACCATTATGATCAGAACATATAGAATTTCTTAATTTCAAAGGAATTCACGCATGATATGTGTTGTGATACTACGCTTGTTACACCAAAATCCACTAAAACTTTTAGCATCCCGCCCTGCCCCACTTTTTCAGGAGTATCGTCAGCCCATACTGTGACGGAAGGCGTAGTAAAGGGACGATGATTTGCGATTCTAGGTCGAATCTAGAACACGAGAATCGATTTCAAGTGGATTTTTGCATACTCGACGCCATTTCCTCGTGGGAAATTCTGGCGTGTTCAACTTATCTGATTCTTCGGAACTTGTCGCACTCTGGTACTACCATTGACTCTAGAATGGGGTCTACTGGAATGGTAGCCCCGGACTCAGCGACCGGGCTGCCGCACCGACGAATCCTGCCCGTTCTGAACCTGCCCCGCTAAGAGTGATTGGGTCCTTTCTCTGTTTTTGGGCTGTTGTATCTGCATGGTACGTCCCCAATGTCTGCTTTGCATTTCACTGTATTGAGTCGGTGGCATTTGTCACTTGATCCAGGTAATTGGATTACTTGATGCTCTGCGGACATTCTCGATACGTGGTCTTCCTGAATTGTTGCAAATCCCATGCTCATGTGGCGCATTTCCGTTGCATCGCATGGCGCAAGAGAGCACTGTGACCTCCGTTGGCGACGCGGAGCACACCATCCACCATATTATAGATGCGTTGTTTTGGCCCTTCATGCGAATGGCTGCATGACCGGCAGGTGCTGTAATATGCTCTTCGTTGTATGTGTTACTCGATTTCTTTCTCTCTTCTAAGTGGTCGGAGCACCTCGCGCATGCAGCTGCTTAGGTTTCTGCCCCTTCTAACCTCAGATCGTCGTGGAATTATCACGTGTTTCCCCAGTGGGTGAAATGCCGACTTTCTGGCTACCGTCACCTGACGCTGCCGCGTATGGAGTGTGACGACGATTTTAGTAGTGGTTGACTCTTTCAGATGCTTGGAGGACGTGGCAGCACCTCTTCGAGACTCAAGTGTATGGTCGGCGACTTCCTTATCCATGCGTTTCGCGGAGGGTTCTCGCATGCAACTACCTGTGCATGCGGGCGAGCCGGATTTCATTGAAGGTGGGACGTGTTGCTTTATTTGGCGAATGATTGATGCAACAGCTCATGTGACTGGGATCCGAATGACCGCATTGCCGTTGCCTCCCTCCAGGTCCCGTGTCTATGCATGTAGGACCCTCAGGTCGAGGGACCCGAAGCCAATCTAAGCAATCGAAGGCTTCAAGCGCACTCATCCCAACATCGCGGCCATACGCAGCTCCTTCCGGCACGTTGGACTCGTTGGAAGCTAACCCTTATATCTTTCCTACCACACCTTGGCTCTTGGCCGTGATCCAAATCCGGGAACAGGTGTCTACCACATGTCTTTCAATTTGAAATTTCATCTATGTTCCTTTCCGCCCGACTGCAAAACGGGCTGTAACTAACCAGCATGGGTCCGTGACGTACATCCGAGCGGAAGGCACTCAATTTCTTCCTAACCAAATGCGTTTTTATCTTGCCTTTGGTCGGTTCCATTATCGATGGCAGGTCATCTGTAATGGCGCCTTGTGGTCAAGCAGCTTCATTCTCGGACTCCTTTGGTCGGATAAAATCCTCGTTCGCAAATCTTGGGATGAGGGTGGGTATATAAAGGTCCGGTTTCCTCACCTCTCGTCGTGGAGTTCATTAACTGTCGTCGCGATATCTTCCATTTGCTTCACTCCAAGCCATGTGGTTAACTTCTGCGTTACTCCTGTTCGGTACTATCTTCAATATCTCTCGGACAGTCTCGGGACTCGGCTCGTCTTGCTCAGCTCCTCTAGCTGGCGGCACCGCGTCGCCAACTGATCCATATTGGCTAGAGACAATCCAGCACAAGGGGACGTCTCCGTTCAATCCAAACTCAACTTCATACCAGGTTTTCCGCAATGTCAAGGACTTTGGAGCCAAGGGCGATGGCGTCACTGATGACACCGCTGCGATCAAGTTCGTTCTTGAGAACCGCGTGAGGAGTTTCATTGATGTTTGCGTTCACAGTTTGGCCATGTCATCTGGAGGTCGCTGCGGCGGAGGCTCGTGTGCCTCATCAACGTACGAGGTTGTTCTCCGTCCGGGCATGGCGACTAATGTGACATCTGCAGTCTTTCTCCGGCAATCGTCTATTTCCCTCGGGGGTAAATATATCGGATTCTATTGATAATATTGGCGGGACTGACACCTCATCAGCATCTACATGGTGTCATCGTCCATCAATACGTACTATTATACGCAAGTGATTGGAGATGCCAAGAATCCCCCAACGATACTTGCGAGCCGGAATTTTACTGGGTTAGGAGTTGTTGGTCAGTAGTTTGGGATCTCGTCAAGGATCCTGATGAAAATCAAAAACAGATTCCGACCCTTACATTCCCGATGGCTGGGGTGCTCAGTGGTTTCCAAATCAAAATAACTTGTACGGGTGATTGATTGACATTCGTCGTTCGTGTACTAAGAAGCATGTAGCTTCCGCTCCGTGCGGAACCTGATCATCGATTTGAGGCAGGTTCCTTCTGGAAACTCTATAAATGGGTTGCATTGGCAAGTAGCTCAGGCGACGTCGTTGGTTAATGTAGTGGTCGAGATGTCCACTGCGGAGGGCACCAATCATCAAGGTGGGAAATGGAACCGCACTTCCAGGGACGATGCTAATTTTCATCTATTTTACAGGGATCTTCATGGAGAACGGAAGGTGGGTTCTCCACTGCATAGGATACTTCTTGTTATTGTACTCATTTGTGCTTTCTATGTCGCAGTGGGGGTTTTATGGGAGGTAAGTTTATAGTACCTACGATAATGTGCTGGACAGACACTCAAATTTTGCCAGACGTAGTTTTTAATGGAGGTAATTGGTGATTCTGCAGGAGTAGAGCAGAATGATGACCTATCATTCAGGGAACATTGGCATCGTGGTTGGAAACCAACAGTTCACGGTGCGCAACCTTACAATCAATAATGCCAACATCGGTACGTGGAGATTGCAACGCACGCAGATGAATTCTCATGAAGTACTCCCAGCCATATCGGCTATCTGGAACTGGGGTTCGTTACTTATACTGTCGATCAAGGAGACATTTTTCTGAGATCTACGTCAGGGTTCACATTTCAAGGTGTGACCATCAACAGCTGTAAGGTAAGCAAACAGGTATTGCTTGCGTTCCGATAAAGAACATGCCTGTTTGTCTTTCACAGGTTGGCTTCTACTTGAATGTTGGTGGTGCAACGCAACTACATCAGGTAAAGTAACTCTTCCAGGACATACTTTCCCTCACTCACCTGACACTTATAGGGTGTTGGCTCTGAGGTCATCATTGATGCAATCGTCACCAATACACCTATATTTGTCCAGTCCTCCGTCGCCAGCAACGGCACCCTTCCATACTCCCTGGTTCTCAACAATATCAAGCTGACAAATGTTCCATCGGCAGTTGGCGTCGCCAATGGAGAGTCCATTCTCGCAGGTGGTACTACGACTATCGCTTCCTGGGCACAAGGGAACGTCTACTCTGGGACTGGAGGCAACAAGACCTGGTCACAGGGCGACATTCCTTCTCCCACTAAGTCGTCTGTTCTCCTTGATAGCTCTGGTCGAGTATTTGGAAAGAGGCATCCTCAGTATGCAAACTACGCAACGAGTCAGTTTGTCAGTGTGAAGAGCCAAGGTGCCAAGGGCGACGGCAAGACGGACGACACTGCTGCCATTCAGAACGTCTTCAACCAGGTACAGGATGTCTCTCAGCTGATACTGGGATCACCGCCTTATTACATCCGTCACACAGTATGCTGGATGCAAGATCATTTTCTTCGATGCGGGTGTATATTATGTTACCAACACGATTACCATTCCTTCGGGAACCCAGATTGTCGGGGAAGCGTGGCCCGTCATCCTTGGGGGAGGCAGCAACTTCCAATCTCAGACTAACCCACGCGTGGTCGTACGAGCAGGAACAGCTGGCTCTAAAGGTATTTTGGAGATCAGCGACATGCTTTTTTCTACTGCTGGCCCGAGTGAGTAGGGTGCTACCTCATCTTGGAATGATCTGAACGCTTTTGCAGCTCCCGGAGCGATTGTGCTTGAGTGGAATGTGCATGATCCATCTGGTCAACAAGGTGCGGCTGGTTTATGGGATACTCACATCCGGTAAGTCATATGTACGCTAACGCGAAGAATCGGCTCATCTCGATGAGTTTACAGGCTTGGTGGAGGTTAGTACTATAGTTTAAACCCAATAAAGAACCAGCTGATAGAGTGTATCTAGCTGTGGGCACCAACCTGCAAGATGCGGTGTGCCCGTCTGGGTCTGTGTACACCGCATGTCAGGCTGCCTTCTTGGGTATCCATCTGACTTCTGGATCTAGTGCATATTTTGAGGTTCGTGTTCTTGATCCATGTCTCACTACGCGAATGGTATTCAACGAACCAATGACTAGGGAACCTGGGTATGGACTGCAGATCACGATCTAGACACGCCTGGCTCGCCTCAAACTTCGATCTTTACTGGCCGTGGTATTCTTTCCGAATCGGCTGGGCCTGTTTGGTTAATTGGAACTTGTGAGTCGTTTGCACGTTCTTGCTTTCCGATGTTGATAATGATCCATTCATAGCTTGTGAGTCCTCTCGGGTTCATTAGCTTCAGAGAGGAATCGATAGTAAACCATGTCAGCGGAGCACGCCGCTCTTTATCAGTATAACTTGGCGAACGCCCATAATCACTACATCGGTTTTGCTCAGACAGAGACTGTAGGCGGTCTTTTGGTATTTCAGTTTCAAGTCGTAGTTGACACTGTCCCTAAGCCTTACTATCAACCTGTCCCTGCTGCTCCATCGCCATACAGCTCTTCTTCTACTTATCATGACCCCTCGTTTTCCAGTGCTATGAACGCATCCTGGGCCATGTACGTGCAATCGTCTTCCAACATTCTCCTATTCGGTGAGTCGTGTGACCGCATGTAAACAAAACTTGGTCTAATACGCTTACCCAGGCGGTGGCTTTTACAGCTTTTTCCAGGTATGTCTCATGTCTTAAATGTATTGTTCATCTCACGCTGTGATGACAGAACTATGGTCAAACCTGCACTACCAACGCGTGTCAACCACAAATCTTCAACGTTGACTCGGCGTCGACAGTGAGCGTGTACGGCGTTTCTACTGTTGGATCGACATACCAGCTCAGCGTGGATGAAAACGGCGTCATCAAACAAAGCGACAACGCGGATGGGTTCCAGAGCACGTTCACCGCCTGGAATTAATAGTATACAAAGCCGAGCTTGACGTGAGCAGTCAGCAGTCATTCCCGACGTGTTGAGATTTTTTTTTTAAATATCTCACTTCCCTTCCTCCTTTTTATCTCCTCCGCCCCGTCTCGTTCTTGGGCTTCGTCTTCGTCTTCGTCTTCGTTTCCGTTTCCGTTTCCGTTTGGCGATTCTAGCGCTGTGCGTTGCACGCATGTATGGATATCATTAATTCTGTGTTCGATGTAAGCTGTTCAATCCATGGGCCTGCTTCAGGGCTTATTTTTGGTGTATATCAATGTCCGATACATGTTCAAGCGATTATGACGGAGAAAGGGTCTGGAGCAGGGTATACTTCTTACCTGTAGCACTGACCACGACAGGGGGGACCCGCGGAATACCCTCCGGGCGTCCGCCGGAAGAAAGAGTACCGTCTGATGGCGGCCTACGTAGAACGAAGCACGAGGCCAGCGTAGGATTTAGTCTATGCGTGAGAAACGAAGTGGGCTAGTCTTCTTGCTTCAGCCCACTTCGCATCCCCGCCAGCCGAGAACTAGACAAGCTCGATCCGATAGTCATATAGAAAAATCACTGGGTCTTGACATAGAGCGAACTAAAAAACAACCAAGGCTCTGCCAGAAAGAAGGAGTTTGGCATCCAACATGTCACAGTACTCTTCGGAGGCAATGAAGAGACGATAGCATCCATCGTCATCCGCATCATCCTTCCACTCTAAGATTATATCAGCCGCACCACTCATGTGCAGAACTCTAGAAACAGCTAGCTGAAGGTTGCAAAGTCTGGGTATGGGTCCATTGCCGAGCTCCTTGCCGTTTTCTCCGTTTCCGAAGCGAATTTCGCCGCCCTCCTTCAAAATGATGGGCTCCGGGGCACTGTCATTAGGATCGGTGGGGCTCGGGACCATTCGAAAGAGGTATTTGACCTAATTGATGGATCAGTAATGATGATGAGGTATCAATAAAATTGCACCTCTCCACACTCTTCCTTTGCCTCGATTCCCCACTCCAATCTGTCATATGAGCCATGAGCATTCGACTCCATGTTCATGACATTGCCGATTTTATTCAGATGCCCCACAATGTCGTGCGTTGCGGTGGTACCAGCAAACATAGCTATACACTTCAGAGTGCTTGACTAAATGAAAATTGTAAGGAAATGAGTGGTGATTACAATAGTTTGATGCAAACCTTTCCGTGGACAGAGTTTGGAATGATGTGCGCTAGATCTGGGACCACTCCCTTCTTATTGTAAGGCCTAAATTTCCTGTCAGTCAACAGGCAGGATCGACCATCACGTTTGAACGACTGCTCCGTGCGGCAGTAAGGAGGATGTTATGGCTCCAAGGTGAATATATGCGCACCAATCCCTTCAAGGCCACTTGCTTTCGTGTTCCGTAATCCCCTTCTTTGTTGACGTGTTGAAGGAGCTCGTCCACCTCCTCGTCGACGGCATCACTGACGGAAAACGCGGTACTTGTTCCGGATTTTCGCCCTCTAGGATTCATGACTGTCGCATTGATGATCAACATCTAACAGCGAATGGGCAGTTGAACTCACATGCGACACCAAGATGAGTAAAGAACTCCGCTGCCATGGCCAGCACAGGCCCAAAGTTGACGTTTTTGGGATCCAATTCCTGAAACAACACTTCGAAAGATCTCTGCGCCGACACGAAATCCTCTTTCTTCAGACTTTCGACTATGACAAACGAAAGTGAGCGTGTGCAATTGAGTGATCAGTGTTTTTGACTAACTATTTTCCTTGAGTTTCTTATTGCAGGTCCCCACTTGTTCCCAGAATTGGTTCAACACCGTACCACCGAGTGTTTGCGACTCCACGATCAGGTAGTACAAAAGTCTAGAAGCACTTTGTTTTCCTGATTCCTGGATCCGCGTCGTGTGAGGCCAGTTCCATGATACAGCCTTATTGTCGAGAATTGCCAAAGCGTGTTTTTCCATTGTTGTGGCAGCACGGTAAGGGCGCGAGATCAAAGAGATGGAGACGTCAATAGCACATTAGAATCTTATATACTTACGATAATCTATTGCTCAGATATTCTCGGCATCATTTGGCCGAGAGTGTAGCTTGGTCATGTTTGGTCCTAGGCCTAACGCAACGCTCGTATTCCACGTTAGGCTTCAAAGCTTCAGGCCTATCATAGGCCGAATGATGTAGTGTTAGGTGGTGCTTTCAATGATCATTTTACTAGGTGCCCGTTCGTTTGAGCATAGTGCTCGAAACTCTTATTGGATACCTTTTCCCATTCAGGGGTTCCTGAGTGAGCCTATCGCCTCTGAGCGTTTTCGGGTCGTTATCACTTACATTTCGCTGATCTGTAGCAGCCTACATCGGTGTGTGGTGGTCGGGATCATCAGGATCTGAATCGGGTATCAATTCGGGTACGTCATCAAGTCTCGTTGTGTTTCGTTCAGGAGTCGCTGACGTTTACTCGGCTGTTTCTTTTATTCTATCTATCTGTTTTGTGGCCTCATCGGACGATGGTTTATTCCCTCTGTCGTCCTCCCTTTCAAACCGGCGTAACAGGCACTGTTGCCAGCAGCCAGCGGTATTTGCGAGTCACACGGATTATGTGCTTCTGCGGGTCGCAATACTGGATTAATCTGGTGACCAGACCTGTATATGAGATTGCCTCTCAACGCGGCAACCTCATAGCGGGCTGGTCACAGGACTAATACTGGATCGCTTTAGCGTGCCAATGAAGATAAGTATATTTCTTCGCTTGTGAGCCTAGTTTGGAGGTCTGCCAAACTCCTGGATGAACGAGACGTTGGATCGAATTTCTGACCACTTCTGGCACGATATCATGTCCGGCACTGTCTGCGTTTATGTGTGTAATACATAAATGCATGTTGCATTGCACAATTTAGCGGGTCGCGAACTTCCGGTCCTGGAGCTCTGGAGGCTCGTGGAATTTTATTTTATTTTACTTTCATTATTAACTTATCTGCGTGAGAGTTTTGACAACTAAACTATCTCCCTTGTCGGGTTCGCTCAAGTCGCAGACGCGTCCGCTCATTATCGTCAAGGGCGCCGCAGCTGCGTCGACAATCAGCGTTTTTGATAACCTTTTTATTCATACCAACCACGACGAGCGACGATCGAACGTACACCCGCCAGCATGGCAACGACGAATGGGAATGGCTCAGCGCCGCCCTTGACGAGTTCCACCTCCAACGGCGTACCAACCCACGACGGCCCTGTAGATGCTCACACACCATTCGATGTATCTATTTTTCGCTCGTATCTCCTTTCGCTTTTGCCTCCTGTGCTTGGCGCATACCCGGAAGAACTCATCTCGCTTTTCGAAGATGAATTCGAGGAGAAGGTGTCGAGATTCGCGGCAGAGGGCGGGGGTGTCATATATGTCGTCAAAGTCAAGGAGGAAGCAGAGGGTGAGGCGAAAGTTTGACCTGGCCCGAACCGATCTAACACACAGCAGAGGATGTCCCTCCGAAATTCTACTACCAACTCACCTCGCAGCTCACTTATTCCCCATCAAACACCACCTCTCTGGCCCTCATCAGGCGCGGCCCAACGCTGGACCCGCTCACTCCTCTAGCTTCTCAACTGCATATACTGAACCTGTTCGGGGGTGAAGAAACGCCATACGAGAGTCTTCATGCGGTGGTGAGCTGCGGTGTAAAGCCGTGGTTTGATGCATTCGTCGGTGCCCGCGGCTCTGGCAAGGACGGTGGCGACAGCAAAATGGGTGAGCAAGTATTTCGAAGCATCGCGTGTTCATCTGATATGTGTCTAGGAATACCCATGACAAAAAAGAAGTTTGCGGAGCTTGAGTTATCGCTTCTGCATCTACAACAAAATGTTGAAATACCAGAAACGCATCTTATTATCCATCCCGTTATCCAACGGGCTGTTGAACAAGTCTGGTGGTTTTACTAGGAGCTTGAATCGTGACTAACACGCATTGAAGGCCCAGGCAATGGGTCAAAGGCCCAACATTTCACATATACCTGCAAAGCTTCTCAATGACAGCACTTTCCTTAACACCCTACACGGCCATGTGAACTCGTGGATCAAGGCTATACAAGCTGTCACCAAGCTCACTCGCGACGTGTCGTCCGGCACCGCGTCACAAGAAATCAATTTTTGGTTGAGTTTGGAGAGAGCGTTGGAGGGGATTGAGGCGCAACTACGGACCGAAGAAGTCAACATGGTCATGGAGTGCCTAAGGAACGCGAAACGGTTCCATGCAACAGTCAGTTTCATTGCGGACACTGGTTTGAATAGTTCTACGGATCTTGGTGAGCACCCTGTTGATCCCCTCTCGTAACGTTTGCCTCATCAGTGCATCAATCAGTTCACAAGTACAATCAATTGATGAAAGACTTCCCATTGAACGAGCTTCTGTCGGCAACAGACCTCGACAAGATACAAGAGTCACTTCTATTGATTTTTGGGCACATTAACCGCAAGCTCAAGCTTTCGCCCTACCCAATCCGACGTGCACTTCCCCTCGTAGAGGCTATTTCTCGAGACTTCAACGACCAACTGCTTCGCGTGCTAACCTCACATCGACTACCGTACACGCCATACGAGACATTTGATCGATTGCTATCCCAAACGATGAACATCTTTCGCACGTGGGACGATCTCATCAAGGAGTTCACAAATGTTGCCCGTGAAGTCACGAGGAGGCGCTCAGAAAAGTTCATTCCGATCAAGGTGGTTCCCGCACACGCCAAGTTGCAGGAACGGACAAGGTATTTGAAGGATTGGAGAAAACAACATGAGCAGCTCGCAGTCATGACGGGTCCGACAAAGGGACTGGGAAGCGTTGCAAAAGAGGTGGGGGGTATGGACATGGAAGAGGAGGTGAAGGAAGCATACGAGATAGTTAAGCGGATCGACGTCTTGGATGTTTCTGTTGGTGAGTCAATCTTTGCGTGCTTGAGTTGAGTACGTGACATTGATCCCTCGTGCAGATGGCACTGAAATCTGGGTCGCTGCCGAGAATGCATACAACGAAAGGGTTGCGAGGGTGGAAAACCAAATCATTGCAAGGCTACGCGACAGGCTAGGCACTGCACGCAATGCGAACGAGATGTTCAGAGTGTTCTCCAAATTCAATGCTCTGTTCGTTCGACCCAAGGTAGGTCCTGATATACTCTACCTTTGGGACATATACAAATGGAACCGTTCCTCAGATTCGAGGTGCCATCCAAGAGTACCAAACACAGCTTATCGACTCTGTCAAAGAGGATATCAAACGTCTGCACGACAAGGTAGATATTGGATTTCTTGGTCTCCAGCTACGCACCGACATTTTCTCCAGTTCAAAACGCAGTACCGGTTCTCAGAAGCGTATCACATGTCACAAATGCGTGATCTTCCACCAATAGCTGGCGCTATCATTTGGGCCCGTCAAATTGAACGACAACTCTTGACCTACATGAAGCGTGTCGAGGACGTCCTTGGAAAAGGATGGGAACTCTATGCAGAGGGTCAAAAGCTCCAATCCGAATCTACGGCTTTCCGCAAGAAACTAGACACGCGACCCGTCTTCGAAGCTTGGCTACACGATATCAACCGACGAGACATGGCCGTCAACGGACGATTATTCGAGATCGTACGATTGCGTGGTGGAGGATTCCAACTCGCGGTCAACTTTGACCCACAAACGATTACCCTGTTCAAGGAAGTTCGCAACTTGCTTTGGCTCAACTTCCAAGTGCCACACATGATTACGAATATGGCAAAGGATGCCAAGAGGGTATATCCCCATGCTGTCTCGCTCATGGAAACTGTGAGGACGTATGGTCAAACATTGGATTTGGTAGAGCACAACCAAGGGATCGAGTGGCTTGTCGCCGAGTACCGCAATGAAGCCCAGAGAATGGTCGCAAAAGGTTTGTTCTCCAATTTGACACCTTGAACATCCGCTAGACTATAGTTTTCCAGGTATGAGCATACGGTGGGATTATTTCGTGAACCAATATGACACGGCGCGTTTCGTATCCGGTACCGACGGGCGAGATAACAGACATATCCAATTTGTTCGCGAATTCGCGAGCGTGGTTTCGGTGTTGCAAGACAAGACGAACAATGTGATTGATTTATACCGCGATATCCTTCGTGCAGTAGAAGACCTGGCAACATGTGCGTATACCCACGAGGCTTTTTCGGAACTATTAAGCAAAATTCAGGCTGCGGTATGTTTTTATATATATTCCCACCAGGGCATGACATGTTGACACTGCTTGTTTTGTCTCCTTTTGCTCAGATCGATCGTTTGAACCTTGAAGGGTACGCCAACCTAGAACATTGGGTAGCAGAACTGGATAAGCGGATAGAGGGCATACTATTGCAGCGTCTGACGCACATCATTCAAGTCTGGTGCTCCGAGTTTGATCGGACGGATGATGGAGACACTCGTCGTGATCCCCTACCTCTGCGTGATATAACCAACAAACGACGAGCTGGAAAGGGCGTTCGGGAAGAGAAGGTCGGTGATCCTTTTACCGAACCTGAGAGCGCGTTTTCATGGTTTCTTGGTAGATGCTTGAAGGAAACATGTCCGTAAAGCCTATCGTGCACGAGATTCGGATACAGAACCAAGTCATCTTCCTTGACCCTCCAATAGAGTACGCTCGTTTGACTTGGGTCAGACAACTCCATGATTGGCTTGGTAAGCACTTCTTGGGGTTAGTTGCGGTACCAAATCCTAATTAATATATAGGCGTCATCTGCCGATTGCGCCGTATCCAAAGCTCGAGATATGAGATTGGTTTACAAATGCAACGGAATCTGATGTCCGAAACAACTTACACATCTCTCGTGAGTGCACTGTTTTGACGTCATTTATTAGTCTTCCTAACACTGGTACTTGCACAGCTAACACACTTTTCCGATAATACCCTGGATCGACCATTCGCCCTCATCGAGCTCAAAGTCCAGCAACTAAAAGACTATGTTGCCAAATGGCTACAATTCCAATCACTCTGGGACCTTGAAGCTGAATACGTCTTCAACCGACTCGGGGACTCGCTTGCACATTGGCAACAACTCCTCACTGAAATCAAGAAAGCACGTTCGACGTTTGACACCTCAGAGACGCAGCGCAGTTTCGGCGTTTGCGTCGTCGACTACGAACAAGTGCAGGCGCGGGTCAACGCCAAGTACGACTCGTGGCAGAGAGACATCTTGAGCCGATTCGGTGTCAAGTTGGGCAACGCCATGAAGGAGATGCACGCGTCGATATTGAAGGCGAGGAACGAGCTCGAACATCATTCTATCGAGGGCCTGGTCGGTGGTGGGTCGAGGCGGTTCTAAAGGAGACTAGGCCTCGACACATCACCCGAGTGTGCTTTTTTGCATTGTCGTCTTTTCGTCTGGTTTGGTTTCCAGCTTGCCTGCGTATCATCGACGTTCCTTGATTGTATTTTTCTTGTTCATAGCCTTTTTTTTTTCTTTATATCTATACCCGCTCTTGATCCGGATCTAGGCTACAACCTGTCGCTCGTTTATACGACGTCGACAAACCTCGTTCGTTTTACCATGCTTGCCTTCCCAGACTGTCATTCATCATTGCCTCTTCAATGTCTACTGTATCGGCTACGTATATGATAATGTAATTCATGGGACTTACTCGAGCGAACGATGTCGGATGAAGATGTGCTTGGTTTCAAAGCGACTCGTAACGATCTATACCAGTTGGATGGTACTAACATGTGTTGTGTATGTCGTAGAATAATGCCCTAGTAAATATGTTACCTGAACCCCCCCCCCCCGGTTGAGCGAGATATCAAAGAAGCGTCCACCACCGCTACCCCTCTTTGCGACACGCAAACAAAACCCTAGATCCAATATCACCAGCGCGTCACGTCCGCCTCTGCCTCGCCAAACAAGCTCGTCTTCTTCACCGAAAAATCACCCCCTCCCTCACCGTCGACCTCGGGCGTGCCTTGATAATACCCCTGCAACTCGCGCTTCAAAAACGCGAGAATGTGACGATTGATCTGCTCGAATTCGAGCAGGAATCCGTCGTGCCCGTCAGGCGAGGGGATGACGACGAGCTCCGCGCCGGGGATGTGCGTCGCGAGCTGGCGCTGCTCAGTGGGCGTGAAGAGGCCGTCTGTTTCGATGCTGATGACGAGCGCGCGGGGAGGGAGCGTCGCGAGGACGGCACCGAGGACGTCTGAGGACAAGGACTGGATGTCCGATGCGTCAGCGGTGGTACGCCCCCGAGCGAGGTCGTGTGTGTCCATTTTGCGCGTGATGTGGATGTAGCAGTTGGCGTCGAACCGGGCGACGAACTTGGCGCCTTGGTAGCGGAGATAGGACTGCGCTGAGAATACGGGTGGCGGGTGCGGGGGAGAGGGTACGCGTTCGGACGTGGGGGAGTGCGAGATTGGGTGGGAGGGGGTCTGGGCTTGGGAGTGCGGCCGGGATGCGCGCTGGTGGCCCTCGTTGTGCGCGGTAAGCGCCTGGTCGGCGTCTGAAACCGTGAGGGGCGTGACCATTTTCGTGTGGAGATTAAGATGTGGCGTCAGCTGGGGACGTCTTCCGAACTTGCTCTCGAATGAATCACGCGACCGGTAGGTGAGCAGCGCGGCCATGCGCGCCGCGGCGAGGCCAGAGGCGGGTTGGGAGAGGTAGTAGCCGTCTTCGTAGCCGGGGTCGCTGTAGATGCTTTGGCGTTGGGTTTCCCCCCAGCTGATGCACCATGCCGAATGTCGGGCGGAAGTGGCTAGGGGGATGATATGTTGGATGTATCCGGGTGGAACGCAGAGCGGCCACTCGAGGACGGCCATGCCGCCCATGGAGCCTCCGATGGCGACAGCGACCCGCGATACGCCGAGGTGGTCGAGTACGTATTTGTGCAGTCTGGTGCCATCGATGAAATGCCACGTCACGAGGGATGGATGGATGGACGCACCGAACATCGTCGCGGATAGACGTCTGCGGAAACTCGGGGCCATATAAATGGCCTGTGTCTGGGTTGAGTGTGATTGGAGAAGCTGTTCCATAGGGCGACCCAAGGACGTTGGCGCAAAAGATGAAAAAACGACTGGGGTCAAATGCCTTTCCGTGGCCCATGAGTGGACCCCACCTGAAAAGGATTCGTCGGCACGAAGATAAAATAAGAAGAAGCAAAGATACAGACCAGTCTTCAACGTCGGCGCTGCCAGTAAAGGCATGACAGATGATCATGACATTGTCTCTGGATTGGTTGAGACGGCCCCATGTTTTATACGCGACGGGGACGTCTCTCAGTGTGCGACCATTTTCGAGGGTGAAGGTGGGGACGACGTGGATGGATTGTTCGAGGACGGGGGGCACGATGGGCATGAGACAAAAACCGAGTCAAGTGCGATGCCGATGGCGACATCTTAAGTAAAAGATAAATTTTGATCCGTAAGTAGCGGCGCTGACAACAGAACTACTAAACAGGTCCCCCAACGGAACTAAGACTAAGTTACAGTGCAATGCAAGGAGACAGACGTCCTGAAATCCTTTATCCTACCGAAAGTCCCAGGCTACAGTACTTCGATCGTACAAACATTCCTTGTCAAGTCAGTCAATGACACCTGTTTGCGAATTTGAGCCATGACCAAGCTGTCCACTGCGACCCGCCTATATTCTGTGCGCGAGACCTGTTCGAACAAGAGCGCTCCAAATGGCTGCTTTAGACGTGCAATCAACACGAGTGCTTGCGTTGCCATGTCAAGCTCAGCACCACCGCGCGAAAACTCTTGGTCGAGCAGGGGGCAGATCCATGGATGAACAAGACAAAGTCCCTTCATTGTGGCCAAACTACTTGCTGTCTTGATCCTGATGTCACCGAACAACTGCGTTGCCGCACAATATGTCTGCGCATCCGAACCTGACACCCGGACGTTGGTGACACGGAAAGGAATGCCGGGAAGTCGCAGTCGACTCGAAGCAAGGGTAGGGGATGGGAGCTTATTCAATTCATCGTATAGTGTGATAGCGAGAGAAATGTCGGGAATGGATGCACGTAATTCTGTCACTGTGCGATCCAACTCGGCTGTTTCCATGCGTGGAACGTGCGGCGGTACGACTGTCTCGTAGACAGTTAGGTTCACGGGAAGACAACTGTTGTAGTCATTCGCGGTCCCAGTCCAGGCGAGGATTGTCGCATCACCCGATCCAGTGAGCACATACTCCAAAAGGCGACCGACTGCACGGGTGCCCTCGCCATATATGACTGGAATGGATGCATTGAGGATACCAAGCAGCGAATATGCGATGTCTTCCACGAGTGTCGTTTCGCGCGTCGAAGCCAGATACAGTTTCTCCCGCACTCTGTCAAGTCCAGGTTGAAGTACAGCCACCTGCTCTGAAGATACTTGTGACATCTCCATTTCCCTGAGGATGATAGGAGACTCTTGTGATTCTCGAGCGTCAATCCGAGGTAGGGTTTCCAGTCTTCTGTGTAGAACAGGACCCTCTGCGCAGCGACATATTCCTGGTATGTCCATACTCGCTGATTCCAGATGCTCCGTTGGACGCCATCGGGTTCTTCTAACAGCGACGAGACACCAACAATATGGATAACTGTGAGGGATGATCCGCGATACCATGCAAACATGGCGACGAGCGACTCTTGGAGTACTACGCTGTTATCTTTATCAGTGCAGCATGTATCGCTCCACGCCCACCGGAACCCGAGTTCACGCACGAGCGAGCAGAATGTCTGTACTTTGATGTTTCCGCGTGACGCTTCAAGTTTATAGACCGTGACATGCATGACTTGCTGGAAGAGGGGCTCACCATCCTCCCACTTGTGCGAGAACATCACGTATTGGATCTCCGTGAGACTATGGGCTTGCTGTTGGGAGTGGGTGAGCTGCATAGAAAGTTCTTCGACAGTTTTCTCGAGATTCACTGATGGACATGGATAACCAAAAAATGATTAGGCAAGCTCGAGTCGAGAACGCACTGGACTTGGTGTTCTGTACGGCAAGATCTGCACGCAGTGACTTGATGGTCTTATGCAAACCATCTTCCTTCTGTTTAGCTGTGCGTTGGGCGTTGGCGAGCTGGATACATAACTCGGAGATTGTCTCTCTGAGGTGTCTTTTAGTCCTTTCGAAGGCTGTCCTCGGCTGTTTCTGTTGGCAGTCAACGAAGTAGAACGAGGACGCAATACAAGGTACGGAAGATCCACTCACTTGATCATCAATGTATGGAGTGGAAAGGATGGTACGCAAGTCCCATAATGCAATATTGGAGCTTCCAACGATCACAAGGTCGTAATTTGGGGAGATGGCCATGAAGTCAACAGAACGACTATGGTGAATAACGAAACCAATTTGCTGATGCGTAGAAGTGTCCCAGAATGAGACAGGCTGGCTACGATGAATGCATCATTGCTTGACAGGGAGATGCATCTGGGACTATCATCGCTGTGAATCGGCCATTTGGAGAGCGTCGCTCGGGAGTACGCATCCAGACAGTGGATGTTGCCGTCGTCAGACAAGGCAAAGAGTTGCTTGCTGTTGCTGGTCCAAGCGATGGACTGGGGATGAATTCGGAGGGTGCCGAGGGGGCAACTGTCAAATATGTGAAGGCCAGACTTGGTGGCAGCAGCGATGAGGCAGCCGTCAGGTGAAAACTTGGCTGTGTGAAAGTTGCAGGTCTGCCAGCCAGACAGCTTTTGGCCATCCGAGTGACCAGAAATCAATATACTTGTCATCCCATGCTGCAGTCGCGATTTTCCCGTCCAGTGACACGTCCACCGCGTTCACGCCTTTCTCGTATGCTGTGAATTCGTTCACTTTTTGGCGACTCGTTGCATTCCAGATGACCACTTGACCATGCGCAGTCCCAGCGATGATCCACTTTCCATCTTGTGAGACCGCAATGCCGAAAACAGCACTCCCCGCACCCATTGGCGTCCCCACTTCTTTCCCATCTTCCATCCGCCGGCATCGAATCTTCCCGTTCATGTCGCCGCTCACAAAGTGCTGTCCATCAGCGAGGAACGCCACAGACAATATCTCATGTTGAGTGACGATTTTGATCGGCTTCCGCTCAATGATACTCCAAGAGTCGCTTTCATCCGCCCCTTGAGTTCCCGTTAGTACAATTGCTTTTTCGGTTGTGTCGCCTTAGTTCACACCTTCGATTCCTGTTACTTCTGGTCAGCATTTTTCCTCCCATTAAGGGACGTACTTACTATCCCTGCCCCGCAGAAAGCGTTTGCGAAACATACTTGCCTAGGTGTTGGAGCGGTAAAAAAGACGCCTTGCATACACGTGTCTCCTTACCAGAATACAGCATGATCACATCATCAAGTCCGGCAAACGAGCAGAGTCCCCTTCAAGGATGGGAACTCGAAAAAGCGACCCAAGTCATCCCAGTGAAGAGCTGCTAAAGCCATGGAAGTGATATATACCTGTGATTTCGTTCAACGTTGATCGTGGATGCAATATACGAAGACGCGCCAGCCTGCTCCGCTTCTGCCTTGGGTCCCGTATTTACCAGTATTTACCAAGGCGGGAGCATTTCGCGATGCATCTGAACCCTCGGATAGATGCAATCCTGATCGATGATTGAACCTTGGGCCTTAGACCTGGCTAGGCCGTTGCGTAGTATGTCATAATACACGTTGGAAACGGTCGGGCATCGTCAGAAACTATGTATCGATCGATCGAACAGTACAAGCGCTGTCATCTAATCACGACGCCTTTTGAGCAAATTCTCTCAACGAAAATGTCAGTCTTTAAACGTTGCACGCAGCAGATGGTCTCAGCACCTCTTCCTAGGTCTCGCCTTCGGACTTACTACCGGCCCCTTTCGTCAAGTCAGCATCATCCGCGACAGAATCAGGGGATAAATGTTCCTTACTTTAGTACCCTTCCGAGCATGTCAATGTCTATTATCGCCGCATCCGAACTATGCTTTAACAATTGAAGCACGTCGAACCCGACATTCTCAACCTCAGTCGGGGTTGGGGGTACGTTCTGAGGTGCCCTCTTCGTTTTCGATGCCTCTCGGAAGCCGTTTGGCTGGCCAGCCTCGCCATGAGTTAGGAATTGGGATCTGTGCAAAAAGGCAGCGATCAGCTGTAACATCCGCAAACGTGCATCGGGCGAGTGTGCCTCACTGCTCCTCAACCCTGAATGGTTCCAGCACACTCAGTCTCCTATGCTCAGTTAGCGTGTATCAGCAACCATCGTATATGGCACACATACTGAGGACCCAGGGAGGAAGGGAAAAGGTTGTCTTCCCCTTGTTGAACATCCCAAGGTGCCCGAACGGATATAGGAACGGACATAACCGGCGCGACAGAGCCCATGATGAAAGCTACGGAGAGCACAGGCCGGCAACGCATCTTGCAATAATGGATAAAATGAGTCGATGAATGAATGGTGGTTGTCAAAGGCCAGGTTGGAGAGGAGAGGAGAGGCTGATGGGGAGTAGACTGTGAGCAGATCACGAATCGATGTGAATTAGGCGCATGAACTCACTAGCCAGTACCTGTGAAAACGAAGCTGAGGAAGGCTGCAGTAGCGGAGGAAGAGACGAGGAATGAAACGGCTGCATTTTTGTCGTGAATCACGCAAGAGATGTGCAAAAGCACGTCGAATGACACCAGCAGTAAAGTGACACCTCGGGACAGCTGTGTCAGGTTCGTGGATACGATTGACGGAGGCTATACGTACATATATATTCAATTCAATAACCAACCTTGCCCTCCTTGGTGGAAGTCAGAGATACAATCACCAGCCTCTTCTCCGCCATCTATCCCTATGTGCGTGAGCCTCCTCTACCGCGCTCTTATTGTACACATCGCCGTATCCTTCATCCATGCCTCCATGAACGGTGCTTGGTGTCTCACTGCCGGCTAATTCCCGCTTTTTCCGCCGAATGAGGGCGAGTGCTCGTTCGCGCTCTGAGGCCTCCCGATTCAATCGTGCGGTGGTTGGATCTAACTGCTTTGGTGGGGGCGGAGGCCCAGCCGGCTGCTGACGAGAAGAACGATGGTCTCGAGAACGTGAATTAGTCGAGGGTAGCGATGGTTGCGATGATGAGCGAGCAGCCAATTGATGCGTTATAGATGTGAGCGGATCATTCCTAGATTTAGAGCGCAGATCCCTTTGTCTGCAGCAAATGTCAGAGAACATTCATTAGTATCATTGATCGCTTACCGTTTCTCGTCTTGATCCTCTGGAATCTGATCACGGTCTCTTGTCCTGTCCGAATACCAGGGATTGAGGTCTTTAGAACTTGGTGCAAGCGCGACGCCTTTCTCGGCTTCTGAAGGTGCTGTCTTTTTGCTCGCACGAATTGCGGTGATCATCGCTTGCTGTAACACCGCATTTTTAGCAAGAACAGGACGTCATAATGCTCCTCACCTGCTCCAAGTCCTCAAAAAGGTTGATATGCTTCCCAGATCCAATCCCTGTTCCAGTTCCAAGGGCTATTCCTGAACCACCTGGACCGTTTACTTCATCTGCCTTGCCCTTGCCTTTGCCACCAATCCCAGCGCGTTCGCGCAGCTGTGTCAGCCGAGCCTCTGCGTCCGCAAGTGCGATCCGGCCCTCTTGTTCTGCTTCTTTATGGGCTGCTTCTTCCTCATCTCTTTTGACACGTTCGATATTGTCCCTTCTGTATGGGTGGTATGATTTATGATGGGCGATGTTCAACTTCCCCATGTTGTTCGGGTTTGGCCTTGGCTGAGCAAGAACGCCAACAGCATCGCCGTGTAGCTCGCTTAGTCAACAGCCTCTGAATTCAACAATGCCAAACAATCTCGACAAGACCTCCTCGACTCGACTTCGAACAAGCAATATGGATGAAGAAGAAGCGTTTATCCAGAAGCTTTGTGATGCTCATCCTGGCCACGCGTTGCTTATCACGCATCTTACTACTCTGGCATCCACATACCTCCCACCGTTCATATACGTCACGGACGCGAACAATCCGCGTATCACAGCCTCGGTGATCGACGACATATTTCTTGGTGCTTCTTCCATCCCAGGTTCTCCGCCAACCCTATACGCACATGTTAACGCTGTGGCATGTTTTACTTCACGTATATTCTACGACACCGTTCTCAACGCACTCGCCGAGTGGAAGCCATCGTGGGAGAATGGGTGTCAGGTATGGCCTGGTGACGATTCACAGAGATACAACGACAGTATCGATAGCTTTCTACATGGACTGAGGAGGTTGCATCTCGAGCGCACCACCGACCCCTCGAGAGGAAAAGGGAAAGGAAAGGGCAAGGCGACCGCTTCTACAAACGTACAAGATCCATCGATGGTGATCCTGATCGAGAGGGCCGAGAGACTCTCTGAAAGTCTCTCGGAGTTGGTCGTCCCTCTTTCCCGTTTGGCCGAGCTGGTGAGTTAAATTGTGTCCTTGAGCTTACGCGGAGGAAAGTGTATCACTGACCAAAGTCGTAGTCACGAACCAACGTTTCTGTTATCCTTTTGTCGTCTGTCAGTTGGGAAGACATTCGACCCCCCCTGGGTGCATCTCCCGACCCGTACTACGCCGACATTGAGCCCATGGCCAAACGAGGTGAATGAGTGTCATAGTCCAGACCCTTGGATTTCATCTTAGCAACTCTCCGTTGCAGATGTTCTCCAAAGGCTCGTGTCTGCGTTTCGCAGAACGTCCCTATCTCAATCGTCGTCTGACTCACCTCATGTGACCTATGATCCCGCTTTACAGCCGCTCTATGAGCAATACGTGGATATGCTTTATAATACAGTATCCATTTACACCAACGATCCTATCGAACTCCAATACGTCGCTGCGGCCAGGTGGCCGGGCTTTGTGAAACCGGTTATCGATCAATATAACGAATTGGTTCAGCAAGCAGAGGAAGAGGGATCAAATCCCCCTGAACTCGAGCCACCGGGCACGGATGGCCGTTTGCGCCTATTCAAGTTTTTCTTGCCGTCGTTCACAGCGGCGTTAGACGCACTATACCCACGCCTCGATAATGCCGCAGACTGGGTCGCAAATAACGACTACGATGCCAGCGGAACGTCGGCTACATCCGATCGCGGCAGCGGTCTCTCGAACAAGGGGAAATCGAAAAGTCTCAAAGTGGACTATTTTCCACGCATGTCCAAATTCATTCTGATCGCTGCGTTTCTGGCGTCGACTAATCCAGCGAAGAGCGACATACGGATGTTTGGCCGAGGACCAGAAGAACGAAAAAAGAGGCGAAGGAAATCGAGTTCTCCGAGGAAAAGTGGGGGTGCACAAACAGTTGTCAAGGTAAGTTCCTGAAGCTCTGGGTATCTCGTGTCATCAAACGACCGTGTCCGTTCATTAGGCTTCCCAACGATTGCTTGGTCCTGCGACATTTCCGTTGGATCGACTGCTTGCCATCTTGGGCGCGTTATTGGAAGAAAACGATTACGAGACGCGACTGCATGACCCTCGATTCGAGCTGCCAGGGGAATACACGGACATGGAAATTGGGCGCATCCATGTCTACGCAGCTGTACGGCCCTTTTCTCAGCGTTTCCAGGCGACGACCACTGAATTGATGTTGTAGATTGCAGAATTAACATTTATGCGGGCGTTGCATCGGACGAGCGCGCCGGACAAGCTGGATGGGCCGCCGATGTTCAAGTGTGGGATATCGTACGACGTTGCGTTGGCGCTCGCACGGGATCTCGACGTTCCGCTCAATGACCTGGTATGGGATCCAGCTTGAGATAGACCGTCGAACAATGAGATTGTATAAACTTCCCAATTAGAAATGAGGAGTCTCTGGTTGGTGGGTTGTAGTAGTGCCATCTCACCTTCAGCGGGTGGGCTTGGCCGAGCTGCGACCCTCTCCTTGCGAATTTTGACAACTGGGTGGGTTTGAGCTTACCCTCCTGTGAACGATCGCCATCGTGACCAGTGGCAAGGCGATGCGTTCGAAAACAATGGATCATTGACTGCGGGTTGCAGTGTAGCTGAGTGTGCAACCGAATATCATCAAGGCTGATTTTCTGCCTTGTACCTACCGCACCATCTAGCAATTAACTTTATATCATGATTTACAACACAGGAAAGCCGGAGCAAGTGTGATCTTTACGTAATTATGGGAGCTGTACCACCGCATTCGTGATGTGTGCCTCGAGAGCCACATCATTGAGTACAATGAGAGTTGACAATGCTCAATGTCTTCGACAGTCTCTTCAGCTGTTTTTTCTAGGAGGAACTTATCAGAGACAGATAACGTCTTATGCCGCAATGGAGCCAGCTTGAATGAGCTAAACAACCACCCTGCAGGATCATTCGGGGATGCCAGCACTGAATTCGCCGGATACCATAATTACGCGATGCTCAGGAACGTGCTGGGCTGAGCCAGCTTGCCTAAACTCTCACTCCTTCCAGCTCTTCAAGCTGGCGCCCGTCTCACACGGCTTGTCTTTCTCTCTATCCACTTAATGCCCTTCGAGCATACCTCTCCATCGCAAGACTACCCATTGCGGCGACTCAGCACGCCTTCTCATGAATATTTCGCAGACGTTCAAACGATAGCAAGTCAGGATAAAGATTCGGAGACGGGCGACTATGTTCGCGCACTCAGCTCAGGTAGGCTCTGTGTGAGAATCATAGGTGCTGATGTCATTCAAACTATGCAATCCACCAGCCTCCGGAATCTCTGTGCGTGACCTAAAACACCTCGTCATCCTCTCGTTTACGTTTTCAACGTTATCTATAGGGATACACATCGAATTTCGAAGACCCAAACCTCGACTCAGATTTCACTCCCGAGTTTGATGACGATTCGCCATATCCAGAGGTCCGCTCTGCGGTAGCCAACACCGATGACCCATCGATACCCGTGATGACGCTTCGAACATGGGTACTTGGCGTTACATGGTCAATCATCATATCTGGAGTCAACCAATTCCTCTTCTTCCGCTACCCCTCCGTACCCATCGTTAGCGTCGTCGCACAAGTAGTCACGTATCCCCTCGGGAGCCTCTGGGCGGCCTACGTTCCTCGGAAACGAATATTTGGACTTTCGTTGAATCCAGGTCCGTTCTCCATCAAGGAACACGTGTTGATAACGGTCGGTTCCCTCTTCCAGACTACTACCATCAGAACACGTTATTTACATTAATTTGTAGATCATGGCCGGCGTTGGATCGCAGTCTGCTTACGCAGTGAGTCTGCACGTGAATATAACTTCTTGTGCCTTGCGCTCATCCGCTTTTAGACCGACATCATTGCCGTGCAGAGGGTGTATTACAACCAACGCTACAGTTTTGCATGTCTGTCGTTTCACTCTCTGGAAATGTTTCTCGACTGATGCATCCTGTCTCCCCCGCTTTTTTGTCGATGCTTAGATCAATGGTTTCTGGTTATTTCCACGCAGTTGATTGGGTTCTCAGCGGGTGGGATCGCTCGGCGTTATCTCGTAACCCCACCCAGCATGATATGGCCGACCACGCTCGTGAGTTGTGCATTGTTCAATACCCTCCATTCCCAGAAGTACTCGGGAACTGGGCGCTTGGGCGGCATCAGCAGGGAGCGCTTCTTCTTGTGTGCTTTCGCAGCGTCGTATGTATGGTGTGAGTTTCTTGTTCTTCCGGCGTTGGGGACGATGCTAAGGCGGTGATACGTAGACTTCTTTCCGGGGTATCTGTGTATGCATTCTCCTTGCGGCTCGGATATTGAGGGGTGATTAACCTCATTTGGGTAGTCCAGGGCCTATCGTATTTCTCATGGGTTACTTGGATTTGGCCTGACAGTGCAGGTGAGTCCGTTGTGATTGATGAATTGAGTGGGCCTAAATGGGCTTCGAAGTCATTGCACAATTATTTGGGTATGTCCTCGCCTTTGGTGCGCTATTGGTTGACAAAACGAACAGCGGCAAGTTACATCCATGGAATGGTGAGTGCGATCACGAACGATTCTAGTCGGAATATGCATAAAATAATGGGATAGGGTATGTCTGTGCTGACATTTGATTGGAGCCAAATCGCGTAGGTGTTCTTTGCGGTCACTGGCACGGTCCCGCAGGGATTGATGATACTCAACATATAGGTACATCGGCTCACCACTTGCTACCCCATGTATGGGTTTTCGATGATTTTATGCTCAGAAGTCTTGCTTACATGTGCGGTCAGGGTGGGCTGCGGCCAATATACTCTTTGGGTTTGTGGTGTTTTACTGTGAGTCGCAACAAGCTGTAACAACGTTATTTGCCCATGCTGACTTGTCGTACAGGGATTGTAACGCCCATACTCTACGTTCGTGATCCTTTGAAAGTGCTAAAAACTCAGCTTACTCTTACCCTGCGTCTAGTTCACCAATACCTGGATGTCGATGTATATGCCGTAAGATTGACTGATGACCACGAGAGCATAGCTACATACTGAAATTTGGATGTAGCATTCAATCACGAGAGGTCTACGATAATATGTTGCATCCGTACAACGTCACACGAATACTGACGCCGGAGGCCACGCTCGACATGGAAGCATTCAAATCATATAGCCCGTTATTCATGTCGTATGTGCCCTTTGTTCGTTGTGTTCTTCGCTTCATTCGGAAACCTTTAGGACATGTTTTGCCATATCATATGGGTATGTTTCCCCTGCTCGTTGTTTAATCTAATTGAATCCGGTCGCCAGGTTGTCGTTTGCTACGATCACGGGTAATGTTTTTCGTTTCGTGCAAGAGGACAAGTATGAAAAGTTTATACCATAGCTACACTCGTCCATACACTTCTTTACTTTCGGAAACAGATCATTCAGCAAAGTCGGCGAACATTGAGGGAAGAACCTGACGTCCATGCTCGCCTTATGACTGTATACCCCCAAGGTACCTTCTCCACGTTCATAGATACATTTTTGTCATGCTCATCACCCCTCTCGACAATTGGAATAGTTCCTGATTGGTGGTATTTCGTTCTGTTTGCTGCTATGTTCGCCATGGGCGTTATTAGTATCGAACTGTGGCATACGCAAATGCCGGTCTGGGCTTTCGTGATTGCTTTGCTTATAGGTAAATCCACGTTTTCAGATGTCACGAACGCCGCCCGTCGCTGATATATGCATTCGCGCGAAGCGTTTACCTATGTCATTCCCTGCGGCATGATACAAGCGATCACGAACCAACAAGTTGGTCTTAAGTAGGCCTTTTCTCAACTGGTGCAAGCGAGCTCATTCTTATTTCCCTTTCAGTGTGATCACCGAACTCATCATGGGGTATGAGTTTCATATTTCGTTGCAAAGTTCCCGAGCTGAGCTGGGTAAAGCTACATGTTACCCGGCCGTCCTCTTGCCACGATGTTATTCAAGACGTTTGGATATGTAGTAAGTGAATGCGTAGCACAGTTTCTCCGTCGGTATGCTGAGCGGGATGCTAGACAATGATGCAAGCTCTGTCATTTACGGCAGACTTTAAGCTTGGGCATTATATGAAGATCCCTCCACGCTCTATGTTTCTCTGTCAGGTTGGTTTCGTATGAAGCCATCTTGTTTGTCGACCTGTTCAACCCGTGCAGGTTATATGTACTATTACCGCCGGGACCACCCAGCTGTTTGTACAATTGTGGATGTTTGACCATATTCCGTACGCTCCATTCCGCATATCTGGTCGCCAAGACTGATTTGCTTTGGCAGGGACATGTGCACTAATAAGCAAAAGGACGGGTGAAGTCTCGTATCTTTTCTTCTACACCCTTGCTAACCATTTGCAGTTTTATATGCCCAAGTACTCAGGTGTTCGCCACAGCGTCTATCATATGGGGTACGTGTATCGAATGATACAGATGACGAGACGTGGCTCAGCGGATGATTGGCCTTTTAGGCGTTGTCGGCCCGAGACTCCAGTTCTCCTCTGGTCATCTATACAGGTATGCGTAACGAGTCCTGTCGCCGATTGGTGGATCACTGATCGTATGTCGTCAGCTGTAAACATCCTTTCGCACGTTCATTTGGTCGTTTGACTGACCGGTCGTTAGCTCTCCTGTATTTCTTTGTTGCCGGGGCTGTTGCACCGATTATTCCTTGGCTATTAAAGAAGAGATGGCCCAACGGGTTTCTGCGATATATCAAGTGGGTAATTCCTATTACTGAATGATGGTCGCGTGCTGATGATGCTGGGTAGTTTGTGAGATCTCGTTTCTTGTAAGAGACGTCGGCTCGCTCATCATCCCCTCCTTTTTTGCAGCCCTGTCATATTTAATGGAACGAATATGATTCCGCCAGCGACGGCGGTGAATTTTGTGCCCTGGGCGTACGTCACACGCCCTCTTCGAGGCGATTCTGCTAACACTATGAAACAAAGACTTGTTGGATTCATCTTTCAATTCTTTATTCGAAGGTCCGTCGGGCGATCCCCGATTATCTGTTCGTTTTTACTGACGGACACATTCCAGACGACACTTTGCGTGGTGGGCAAAGTACAACTGTGAGGGTGTCACCGTTTTTTGTGCACCTGTTTGCTCATGCTTTGTTCAGATGTTCTTTCGGCTGCGCTGGACGCTGGCCTTGCGCTGTCTGTGATCACGATTTTCTTTAGGTGCGTCTGCTCTTGTGTTTTGAGTCGGACCGACTGACGTGCATGGAACAGTCTGCAATACCCTCGAGGTGGTACGGTACGTATGATCACTGCTATTCTGGAACTCGACCCGATTTCTTTTGGCGTCAACGTGTAGATTGGCACGAGCACATTGCAAAAGTGGTGGGGTAATCAGGTGCGTTTTCGGCGGCCGTGGGTTGGGAAGCATCACTGACGGGCTCTTTTTGTAGGTATTTTTAACTGGTTATGATGCGTGGGGTATACCTGTTCGTCAGCTCCCGTCGGGCGAGAAGTTTGGACAATCGTTGGGTGCTGATGGGTGATGGTGCGGAAATGATAGGAGGTGGAAAGGTGAACTTGGAACCATGGAGTTTTGATCTAGACGCTATTGCTATTGGTTTGGATTCACGGGGACTCAGTAGACTTGTTGTATTGGTATCATGGTCCAGTTGTATCGTTGTTCGACTGCTATCTATGACTCCTCACCTCCATGGCACATGATGATGGCTTGCCAGGAGCCTCACGTGAGCCATCCCGATAACCACGCAAACCATGCGGAATGGCGCCACTCCAGAACGCGGTCTGGAGTGCAGACCCAGTACCTCGAAAAACTTTTTTTCATAAGAGATATAATTTGGATGCTTGAGGTATATACAGATAAATCCATGGTGTGCATAACAAGGATGGGCCATCGATTGGTCCGATCATGCAAAAAACAAAAATGCTGAAAGAGCGGGCGAACGAATTGCTTTGAATTACATTTCAAAGGGCGCTTTCACGCGCGCGTGTGACAGGGGAGAGGGTGATGGGGAGATTGGGAGGAGCGGGCCTGCCAGGGGTAGGTCACACGACCAAAAAAACCATCTGGCAGGCGTGTGAGGATCGAGAAAGCCACGCCCATCACTCCGTCTTTTGCTTGAGGCTGACCGCCCCAGGGACGTCTCCAAGCCGGTTGCCAACCTTGACCCGTTGGCCGGCCTTGATGGCGAATTCAAAATTCTTGGGGGCCTCGAACACGAGGACGATTGTGCTCCCGAGGCAGAA
>JBBPSB010000159.1:0-40144 GCA_038093375.1 Xerocomus brunneocitrinus
CAGGCTGATTGGCAGTTACGACGACGGAATAGCGTTGAGCAGCGTAGATGGCTATCGAATCAACAACCAAGGGTTTTGTCTCAACGCCGTCCGTCTCGATAACTGTCATTAAATGTCCATCGATCGTGAAGTTGAACGACGGGCCACAAGACATTCCGATGACACGGAAGCGATAACGCTTTCCTTGTTTGACATTGATGACAGCAAGTGGTGATGATGGGCCGCCGGCGTACCGGCCCAGTCCATTGATAAGTGTCGAACTTTCATCAGCCGGAATTTTCACCGTCGAAGCAGGTAGATGATACCTGCGAAACTAGAACTGAGTACCGATCGCAATAGCATGTAATTAACATACCAGTCAGAGAGTGTGATTACGGTATTGGCTAATCGGTTTAAAAACGAGTCGATCACAACTTTGAAAGGGCACCCACCATCATCCACATCATACAAATGTTTGTGCGGGTCGTTGCGATCATATATAACCAATGGTCCTCTGAGTCCGTCACAGTACTGCAGTGAAAGATGGGAGTGGTACCAGTATGTACCGGTCTGGCCACGTGCGTTGAAATGATGCAAGAAGCTTCCGCCCGGTTTTATGGGGCACTGGGTGACGCCATTAACACCATCAGCCCAATTGGACATTTTCTGGAATATGCCATGCCAATGCTGCGACGAAATCAGTATCAGACTGCATTCAAAGTATTTGACACACTAACCACGCTCGTGGTAGTGTCCATTGAAGTATCTTCAAGCTGGTTGATTACGTTGATCCTGAAGTCATCATCCTTGGGGAGAAATAAGCGTCGTCAGGTGCTCAGTGCCACAAGTTGTCGAGAAAAGAAGAATACTTTCTCAGCAGTTATCAGCGGTGCTGGGAACATTCCTTCGGCAAGGACAGCTCTGAGAGACAGGTAAGTTGAAGACATTGGATACAGCAATAATGACTAACGATCGGGAGAAGCCATCAGGTGCAATGACCTTGTTGACGATGTTCAAATTTGTTACGGGGCCAAGAACTCTGGGCCTGCTCATAAATGGCTTCATTGCCAAGCAGGCCGGAACCAGCATGAGAATAAGATAGGGAGTAAACTGCATAGAGGTGACCCTCCCAGCAGTGGGCTGTAATGCAGTCGCAGTGGGAGTAAATGAAGGCCAGGCCTTAGCGCACCCTTTTAAGGCGTAGATAGGCAAGAAACTGAGTTCCTCGGGGCTGCATTCTGACAGCAACTGCAGGCGAAACTATCTTAGCGATTACAGTATACATACAAGTTTACTAGATTCGTACTTACGGCGCAGCCTTCGATATACCTCGAGGCGCGTTGGCTCTTCTGGCGGACATCTTGAAATCTAGCGTTGGTCAGCTCGGAAATGAAAAATAGTATGAACACGCTGGTCAGTGTGGCGATCCATTTCAACGACCTTACCGTTTTCAACCTTCGTTTCATGAGATAATTGTGCTAAAAATGTCTTGGCTGACATCCATTCAAGTTCACTGGCGCATGTGAACATACACATACCGAAGCAAGCAGACCATGGCAATAGGGCGGTGTGAGGTGCTGCCGATCTGTCAAACAGCTGAAATGAACGGCGGTTCAGCAACGTTCTCACTGCTAAGCGAGCCTGGTGGCCTTCTAAGCGATCCAAAAAAGTGTCTTACACCGGTTCCATTATTAGGATGGCCCGGCCATGTCTGCCGCTTTCGTTTGACAGATAGGTGTAGGCCGGCTGGCATCAGTGAAACAGCTCAAATGAACGCTTGACTTAGCCGGCTGACAGAATGTAACACTTGTTTGAGCTTTGTTTGCTATACATATGATGCGGAATTTATGTTACAGTGAAACACATACCATTCCCATGTGTGGCTTATTTCGAGGCCATACAATTGAAACTTACGTGAGTAAAGGAGACATGGCAGATTTCAGTGGAGGTAGAAGCATGACGGGAGGATGGGTGTTCTTGAGAAGAGCATTAGCACATAACTTAACCATCTAATATTCACATGGCGACGGCAATGAAATAGATCGAGGTTGTATACTTGTATTTGTTGTGGTCAAGCATTTCCACTTGGGAATCTTGATCACTCGGGTGACCAGCAGAAACCTTGCTTGTCATTTGCAAGCAGAAAATTTCTAGGGTACGCTGGCCTTTTCGTGAATTGGTACATACTTACAGTTAGTCCTTTGTTAAATGTACTTATGTAGCACCCTCATCATAACCTCTTTTTGAGGTGTTTTCGACCTCCTCTATACTATCCACTGTGATTCCGTACAACATATTCGGAAACCCCATCGTAATCACACACTCTTGCTTTGTAACATTGCGCTGTCCGCACCTCTAACATTGCCGGGTACGTTTTCCCGATTTTCTTCATCCGCACTAACCCTTGCAGTGTCACCACCAATAGTTCTCTCTGAGCGCGTCGTTGTAGTGGTTACGTTCGACATCGTCGCGGTCCTCTGAAGCGTAGACTCTGGGCGGGGCAGACATGGGGTAGGCTGCCAAGGCCAAATCCGCCAGGTAAGAAGCGAGGGAAAGGGGGAAGGATTCAATATTCCCCATCCTTTTCCTCCCAAAGAGAAAAGGGAGAAGACTCACCGGAAAGTACGGCGGGGGCGGCGGGGGACTCGGCTCCCACTCACCCGCAACGGTCACGACTTCGATTTTCCGAGGTGGTTCTGAGGTTACAGCGTCCGCCTGCGGCTGTGGCCGCGCTTGCATTTGGATTGCAGGCCCAGCGCGTTGTCTTTCTACGTTGGCGGCGAAGGTTGCACAGCACGCAGCGCAGCAGATGCCAAGAATCACAAGGACAACTACAGCGCCTGTGTGATGTACAGTTTATGGTTGAAGGAACGAAATAAATCTGAGGAAGGGGACGGACCTACGGCGATTCCGAAGTATGCAAAGCCGTTAAGACCATGGGAGGATCCAGTCGAAGTTGGGCTTGGGCTTGAAGTGGAAGACTGGGCATGCACATTTTGTGGAGCGGTAATGATGGCAAGCAGGACTGCGACGAGGGTATCCGGGAGGGGCCAGGGGGGGTTTCGAGACGAGCGTTGCATATCTGGTGGGTTTTGAAGCAATCGAGACCTTACTCCTATTCACCCTGTTGAAGCCTTACTAATCGTTTGACCATACTCATTGATTCCAATTGGCACCCGATGAAATTGGCTTACTGAGACCAGTCGAGTGGAACTTGAGCTTGAAATCCACAACATATGAAGTAAGGATATAGCTAAACAAACACGCTGCATGTCAGTGGGAACGTGCTCAGATCCAAGGGATCAATTCTTCCTTCAGACGAGGTTGGAGAGGGGTCATTACCAAAAATGGGCACCAAGTGGACGAAGTCACCGAACTCTGTTCGAGACTTTGATGTCGTTGGCGACGAGCAGCACGCTTTTGCTGAGAACGACCATCTCACGCCTACCACTTAGACTGCGAAATGGCCGCGCAGTCGTTACCACTGCTCGACTGAACCCTGTACTGTCTCGTGCTGGTTACGAACACGGACGCCGACTGCCAGATGTACGCAATTACGCCTCTCAGCCGCCTTCTGGCGGTATGGGCGGTGCGGGAGGTCTCCCAAACTTTGTGTTTCAGCAGCCTCGTCAAAAGGGAGAGACCTTGAAGGAATATGTGAATATCCAAGACGCTAAACGTGTTTCTACGTCGTTCATGTCCTTTCCAGAGCGTCGACCTTACAGAACTGGCGCGTAATGGGAAGCTGGATCCAACTATTGGACGAGACGAAGGCACGCGTCACCCTTTCCGTCTAACCCATTTGCTCATATGTATTGTAGAAATTCGCAGGACGATTCAAAGTAAGCTATTCTGACGGCGCGATATCGCACATTCGACTCATGTCACCTAAGTCCTGTCCCGGAGGACGAAGTCCAACCCGGTCGTAGGTGTATTGTTACTTGTTCTCTGTGCATCCTGAATCGCATTCATTCCAATAGCTCATCGGACCACCTGGGGTTGGCAAGACGGCGATTTTGGAAGGTCTTGCGAGTCGAATAGTATCCAAGGAAGTACCAGAGGTGCGTCAACCGTGAGTTAAGTTTGGTCCACGTTGCGCTCATTGCGCTCCAAGTCCCTTCAAAACAAGAGAGTACTATCCTTGGACCTCTCCGCTATCATGGCAGGCTCTGGAATCAGAGGTCAGTTTGAGGAAAAATTCAAGGCGCTCATCCGAGATATCGAAGACGAGGTGAGCATTTTATTCGTCTTCTGTTTAAATGATTCATGGCACGCGTAGCTAGGCTGGTGGTATCATCTGCTTCATCGATGAAGTCCGTGAGTACTATCCCTATATGCGTCACCATTGCGTTATTAAAGTGTCCGTGATGTCAGACACGTTATTTAATCTTGGGAAAGCGGAAGGTAGCATAGATGCAGGGCAGATGATTAAACCTGCCCTTGCTCGTGGATTGCAACTTGTAGGGGCAACGACACGTAAGCTCCTGCAATATTTTGCTTGTTTGTTTCTTAAGAGCTGTGGTCAGCGGACGAATATAGGAAAACGATCGGAAAGGATGCAGCTCTTGAACGAAGGTTCCAACCAGTGCAAATCCAAGAACCAACAGTAGAGGCTACAATTTCGATCCTCCGCGGCTTGAAATCGAAATATGAGGTGCACCATGGTGTTGAAATTGCCGACAGCGCGCTGGTCACTGGTGGGCCTTGATTCGATTCAATATTCTTTTCTAAAGCTCCATCTCAGCTGCTGTGTATGGTGCGCGTTACATATCGGATCGATATCTTCCGGACAAGGCAATCGATCTGGTGGATGAGGCTGCATCAGCTCTGCGGCTTGCCCAGGAGTCGAAGCCCGATGAACTTGAGGCTCTTGACCGAGAGATCGTAACATTGCAAATCGAACTGGAAAGTCTGAAAAACGAAGTTGATGTCTTCAGTGTTGAAAGACGGACCAAACTTCAAAATGATTTTCGCTCAAAGCGGGAAGAGGCACAGGAGTTGACGGCGATATGGCAGAACGGTATGGTCTCTGATGTAGCATTTCGTTGGCATCGATTAAGGAGGAATACAATAGAGCGCGCTCGACTCGACCGTATCAAGGACCTGAAGAAGCGCCTTGAAGATGCAAAACATGAGCTTGAGGTTGCCCAGCGGCAAGGCCAATATGAGAGGGCCTCCCAGCTTCGTTTTGGTATCATCCCAGATCTAGAACGTCAGCTTCCCAAAGACGACGAGCTGAAGCAAGAAAACGCGGAAAGTCCCCTCGCGATGCTCCACGATAGAGTGACGAGCAACGACATATCCCGAGTGATCGCCAAGGCTACTGGAATTCCTGTTCAAAACCTCCTTCGAGGAGAACGTGAAAAACTGGTCCATGTCAGTCATTCCCTTATTTCCAGCTGTTCCGGTGACATGATATGGTCTAGATGGAAGATGCACTTAGACAACGCGTCGTTGGACAAGATCATGTTGTGTCGGCCATCAGTGATGCTGTCCGAATCTCGCGAGCTGGTTTGCAAGCACCAAATCGACCAGTAGCTTCGTTCTTGTTCCTCGGACCCACGGGTGTCGGCAAGGCTGGTCTTCATCCACGGATGCCTGCCGAATATACCGCTTACTAAAGTTCTAGACCGAGCTTTCGAAAGCTCTTGCGGCGTTCTTGTTCAATGACGAACAACGAGGACTGTATGTCTACTCTCTTGAGCCAGTATCGTCTGTTATTAATTCTTCCAAAGGATTAACATCAATATGTCAGAGGTAAGGTCGTGTGTTTGAAGCAAGGTAGTACTTTCAGGCATCGGTCTCGCAGTATCACGATCGACATACCATATCACGCTTAATTGGAGCCGCGCCTGGATACGTTGGATTTGAGGAGGGTGGTAAGTAATTTGCGCTTCCCTCAGGCAGCCCCACCTAAGCTATCTGCAGGTCAACTGACAGAAGCGGTTCGAAGAAAGCCTTATGGTATGTCTCCTGAATTCCCTGGTCTGTCCAAATGACGACTGTTTGAGAAAGCTGTCATCCTTTTGGACGAGCTCGAAAAGGCTCACAAGGTTTGCATAACTTTGGTGTGGACGATGAATTGCGGGCTGATCACGGATCGGCAGGATGTAGCGATGATCCTGCTCCAGGTGCTGGACGAAGGAAGTCTTACCGATAGCCAGGGTCGTAAAGTTGACTTCAAAGTCTGTGACCCATTACCATTGAGTTGATGACACTGACACCAACGCATCAGAATACAATCATATGTCTGACAAGCAATCTGGGTGGTGACATCCTTGCGAATGCTTCCTCCTGTGATGCGAATGGCGTTGTCACTGACGCTGCTAAATCTGAGGTCATGGAACGAACGTCGGAGTACTTCCCGCCAGAACTACTTAACCGCCTCGACGCAATGCTAGTATTTAACAAACTTTCGCAAAGTGCCATATACAACGTCGTGGCGCTGCGGTTGAACGACGTCGCGGAGCGATTGAAGGACAGACGGATTACGCTTAACGTGGATGAGGCTGCTCGAGCCTGGCTGGTTAAGAAGGGGTATTCGGAAGTGTATGGTGCTCGTGCGATCGCCCGAGTGGTGCGGAGTGAGGTGTTATTCCCGCTTGCGCAGAAGCTGTTGCGGGGCACGATACGGTACGTGTATCATGGCTATTCTATGTGCAGCGATGGCTGGACGTATATCTTGTGGTGTTTATAGGGATGGCGACACGGTGTATGTTGGTGTGACGAATGACGGAGAAGGGTTGGACATCCGGGACAATCATCTTGCTGATTCCGAAGAGAACGTGGCTTCGCGATTGGATACGACTGTGGCCGAGGTAGCTGATTGAAGAAGGTAGATGCTATAAAGGAGGCCAATTGTGGGCGGGCTAGAGAGCGTATTCAGTTGCATCTACTAATGACAGTCGAAATACAAAACTAGGTAATTTGTTATTAGTCACGGCAGATGACGATTCTGCCCGGACGTGCGCATCTTGAATAGAACTCTCTCAGGCCTTCTACTTATTTCTTCGGCGAGCCAATCTGCAAGTCACACTGCTGCGCCCTTCTGCTCCGAGGGTGTGCTCAGATGAGTTCTAGTAAGGATTTGAACCAGGGATGTCGATGGGGCCCTATACGCTCCATGTTAACCCTTGCGCCGCTTTTCTTGACGTTGTCGCTTTACACGTTATACCAACAATTCAGTGAGTCTCATTTGTTTCATCCCTTCCGTCGCGCATACAAAACCCCGTTCTTCGCTAGCTTTGCCCACGCCCAATCTCCACCCGTAAGCCGCATGTCGATAATCCGAACATGTAGCACGCTCACCCATATGACCGTGTAGATATGACCCACAAACGGGCTTACCCCATCCCTCCGAAGCTACTATTTTATCCTACTCCAAATACCTTTCGGAAGATATTGGATACCGCACTCCTGGCACACGAGAACATGCAGAGGCCGATGCCTGGATGGTTCGCAAGGCAGAAGAAATCAAGCAGTTGTGTGAGGAGGCAGTGAACAACGAGCCAGGTCGGAATCTCGAGTGTGAAGTGTGGAGGCAGGAGGGGAGTGGGAGTCATCGGTGCGTCACCAGAGGAATGCCGGCCTCTCCGTCTGTGTTTCTTCTCAACTTGACTACGCATGCGGTTCTTTGCAGGTTTGACATGATGAGCGCGCGACTTTATAAAACCTATGTCAACCTCTCGAATATTATCATCCGTGTATCGGATGGTACCGAGCGCGGTAAAGCGAATGCAGTACTCATTAATTCCCACCTAGACAGTACGCTTCCCAGTCCGGGAGCTGCGGATGATGCCTTGGCTGTAGGGGTAATGCTCGAGTGTGCCAGAGTACTGGTAGAAACAAAAGGATGGGAACCAAGTTATTCGATCATATTCTGTGCGTATTTGGAGAAGAAAACGTTGATTGTTGGGCTCATCGGTGCTTCGTTCAACAGTATTCAATAATGCGGAAGAGTCTTTGCAAGATGGCTCCCATTTATATTCAACGCAACACCCCACTGCTCCCACGTGAGGCATTCGCGCTGTACTTGCTACGCGTGCTTTCCGACACTGACCCATTTCTAGTGTAAGGGCAGTAATGAACTTGGAAGGTGCTCATATACTGTTCTATATGAGCACCACAACCTTGCTAATTCAAATGGGTTAGCTGCTGGCACCGCTGGTCGTGATCTGCTCTTTCAGGCTACATCGGAGGAAATGATCGAAGCATATTCTCACGTACCCAGGTACGTTACATGACACCCCGTGCATTCGCCATGTTCATTCTATTTATCGTATAGGCCATACGGAACGATATATGCGAATGAGATTTTCAGCTCAGGCGTCCTATTATCCGAGTATGTGATTTGGATGTCTATGTTGGGTGTATGCCTTCTAACCCGAGAGCCTGAACTAGTACGGACTTCAGGCAATTTGAGCACTACTTGAATGTCACCGGATTGGACGTATGTGTGTTCTGTGCCGTGTTCGAGGGTCTCTGCTGACTTTCTGTGTAGATGGCTGTCGTCGGGAACAGCTACATGTACCACATGCGTGGGGTATGACTCCCAGTGTTCCTTGTTGGCGATGTCTTAATGTTTCACCAGGATCTGGTTGAAAACATACAGCCTGGTGTTGCTCAACACATGGCGGAGAACTCGCTCGCACTCTTACGTTTCCTATCCTCTGACGCATCGCCAGTTGGGCGTCTTGAGCATGGCTTTGCCCGCCCACGGACCGTCTTCTTCAGTAACCTTGGCCTATTCATAGTTTATTCGTTTACGACAGCGAAGATCATGTACGTGACACTATTCGGCGCTTCTCTCTATCTCGTACGGACAACTGGGATCGAGCGACTATGGACAGCCCTGGGGGCGGTGGTATTTTCCTTTGTCGGTGCCTTACTTGGCGCAAACGGGGTAGCGCTCATCATGTCCAAAGTCCTTCACAAGGGTATGAGCTGGTTCAGTGCAGAATATTTTCCGGTCATCCTGTACGGCCCTGCAGCGATCGTTGGTACGTGGTCAAGGTTTCATCCTTGTATGGTACATTATTTGACTCGTTCGCCGAACAGGTGCATTCATCAGTCAGCTGCCTTTTAGTAAGCCTGGTTCCAACCAGACGCTCGAGAGACCCATGTTGGGAGCTTTGTTGCTGTTCCAATCAGGGCTTGCTGCGGTGGCTCAACTCTTTAATATTGGTTCTAGTGCCGCACTTTTCCTTGGTGCAACTAGCCTGTTTGTGGCTCTGGGTCTCGATGCATTCCTGAACCAAAATCGACGCATCGCGCATGTGAAGCATAAAATCAAAGAGAGTGCCGCAAATGGCATCAAAAAAGCAACTGAAAACCGAGTGTTGGATGGCACCCCTCAGCCAGACGTGTCGCTCTGGACATATGCCATCGCGATGCTTATCCCGCTCACAACGGGTATGCAGTTGCTGCCTGCCACGCTTGTGGTCTTTGTACCCTTGGTATGATTCCACACTCTTTTATGGGTTTTCGTCGTGTTGACTCGTGAACTGTAGACGGGCCGCATTGGCGGAGACGCGCCCGCCGAATTTGTTATAGCATCAATCGTCGCTGTGATCGGAGCATTCACGGTCTCGTTCAGTGTTCCGTTCGCACACCGGTTTGGCCCGGCTACTCTTCGACATGCGTTGGTCATCGCGATACTGGCTCTCGGAGTGGTCATGGCGTTCTTTTATAACCAGGCGCCGTTTGACTCAAAACATCAAAAGAGATTATATGTGATACACATGGAAGACGTAAGCCAATTTCCCTCTATCGGTGTTGTGTGCGAGTTGCATATTCGCGCTCCTCGGTGTCAGCGCTTGTGGGTTGGGTGTCACAATCGACATAGGGGCTATCTTGTGGGATGATACGCCACGTCCAGTAACACATGCATGTGCACGTTGTCTTTACTAATTATTTGCCTACCTTTACAGTTGGCCACTCAGGATCAGCATTTGCACATCGCAGCCGCGGATGGTGCCCCGGGATTCGATGAACTAGTCCATGATATCGCGGAAAAAATCGGCGTGGATGGTGTTCTACCAAAGGCGATCGTCATGGACGACCACAACAGCGACTGGGATACGCTCTATCCATTTTCGGCTGTACGCAGTTCACCGCTTTACTATCTTTCAGCCCTAACCATCCTTGGGTAACAGTTCCTTTCTCCATATAAAATCGACCTCCCAATAGACCCTACTTATGTCGCTCCTTGGCCACCGGAAGAACGATTCAATGTTATCGCCGTGAATGATGCCATCGATGAGAAGGCGGGTACAAGATCACTCACTCTCAAGATCGATCATCCCGGGATCATATGGACAGGTGAGGATGGTCGAATGCTGCTTTTGATAAAACACTGCTGATGACGTCGTGATCGCGACACTAGTCATCGCCTTTGACGCACACGTGCTCGAGTGGACGTTGGACAATAACCCTCCAAATGAGTTCGCGCGTCATCATATTAAAGAAGCGTCCTTTTATGGGACGGATGCATGGACGTTGTCGATGGTCATCAAGCATCCCCGATCGTCGGACGTGGAGGGCGCCACCGCATCCGATGCAGATGCTATGACCGGCTCAAGTACAGGAGCAGGCCTCGCGATCGACTTTGTCGGGATCAAAGAGAAGCGGATGTGGCCCGCCAAAAAGGCCGAGTCTGATGGCAGTCCGGCGATGAAGTTATTCGAAAGATTGGATGCGTGGATTGAGGAGAAGACGGGCGGGACTGTGGATGCGACGCTGTTGGGGTGTATCCGTGGTGAGACGGTCGTTTGAACGCTAGCACTAGAGTGCCGTTTTCGGCGCGAGCGCCCATATACAATGTACGTAATAGATTCGAGCACCCAGCTGCCATAAGCTGGTTTGAAAGCATTAGAAAGGACCAAGAGAAGATCCTCCATTGGATGATATCGTGATATTTGACAGACGTTTTGACTTCATCCGAGTCGGATTTGAAGAGAAACGATCCTGTTCAGCCAAGTGTTCAGCATCAATTTCATTGAAGGACATTGCTGTCAACACCTGGTTAAACGACTGTACGGGATATTATGGTGTTGGTGTTGTTTCACTGATGGATCATCCTATTTGGACCCTTCCAGAGTACTTAAAGATTAAAACCAAGTTGGATCCGATTCAGGTTGAAATCAACCTAGACCTTGAAACTGCCACAAGGATCGATCGAATGCGGGGGTGCAGCGGGGGAAAAGTATTTCATTCGAAGCGAGGATGTGCGAACACATCGTAAGGCCCTCCATGCAGTGACGGAACTAGACAAAACAAGCATACAATGACGACGCGGAGTTGCAGGGGATGTCAAAGACCCAGAGATAAAGCGAGAAGTGTTGGTGGTCGTTTTCAGGTCGGATTTGAACCGTATGTGATTGTGTTGTCAAAGTCGACTTGCCTGATACTTGCCATGATTACTAGAATAATGCTGCAGCGCTTCGAACATGTAGTTTATTTTGCAAAATGGTGCGTCAGATGTTTAGTCGTACCGAGGAAAAGGCGGAGATGACTGTTTGGCTGCTTCCGAATTTATGTAAATAATATGCCAACAGCTTTCCATATCATGGCCCCCGGGCAAACCTGGACCCTCGCCAGCTCGCGGGGATAGGGTTGCGTTCAAGGGAGGAAGATACATTGTCATTGTCATCACCGTAAAAGATGGAAAGAAGACCTCCCACACAACTGTCAGCAGAGGGGTCGCAACCCCTAATTCCCACGGGCGTCGTTTTTCGCCATTTCCCACGCACTATTACTTTGAAAACCTGCCGGGTCCTCGAACTGAGAGGAAACCTGGTGAATTCATCATACATCGTCACTCTCCTCAAGGTGGAGCGTCCGTGATATTCCATTTGCACGCCGATAAGCTCTCTCCGGCATGCGTTGGTCACCGCGATGGTGGCGCATGAGTCCTTTACTGACAGGTGGCAGGTACATCACCTTTGAAACACACGGAAGACGGAAGCTTATCCTCCAGGCTGTACCCTTGCCATATCTCTCTCGTTATTTAATTGGTACGCTTCTCACATTTAGCGGTTTGGAGCCAAGTGTGGAGTGGTGCGCTACGCCTTTTTTGATCTCATGGACCCCCACAAAAGCGATCATTGCGGACAATTACAATAATGATTGTACTCATTAACTCTTTTGGCTGTATGCTGCGCAACAGTTCTTTTCTTTGCTTAAAACTGACCTCCCACTAGAGCCCGCTTATCTCGCTCCTCGGCCCCAAAAGGACTAGCTGCCCGGTCTGACTTGCAATGAGGCAGAGCAATGTCTTTGGGCAAGCGAAGGAAAGTGGCGCAGCGCGCCTTTCTTTCGCGCCACTCCCCGCACTCGCTGGCTCATCAAGTAGCGCAGCTCGCGCTCGAGTTCCATCCCGCCGATCGACTGCTGCCGCCGGACTACGTCCGCACCTGTCGCGTCGTGTTTTGCAGACTGTGTCATGTCCACATGTCATTCACGCTTACTATCCGCTTCCGTCCACCTTCGATCTTGGCAGGAAAACGTAGCGGCTAGTACTAGCAAGTCCCGAATTTCTGCGCCATTATCTAGTCACCGTGCCGAATGAGACAGGCTCCAATGAAGTTAACGTGACTGCCGGTCTGATCAGCTTATCTTCAAAATGTTTCGAAGACTCAGCCAGTTTGACAGCGTGACGCAGTTTATCAAGGTCCAAGTTTCAGCCGAATACAAATGGATTAGTGGTGGTGCCAAATGTCACCGCCCACTGGCACCTCACACCCCTATCGTGCTTGCTCCGGTATGTGTCTAAATATATGTACACACGCACCAAGCACGGGAACTTGAATGGAGGCATTTTTGCACAATTATCTGGTCACCGTACCAAGTTGAAAAAGGTAAAGTCGTTGAAGTGGATTGCCGCTCTGACGAATGTGTTCATACTATTTTTCATTTCCGAGCTGACCAACGCTTCTAAGACGACGAGCCGTTCATCTCGGACTGCCAGTCCCCTGTTCTCTGACTCATAATCCTCACCGCCAAGATGTTGCGCCGTAAGTGTAGATCTAGTAAACTTGTATGCTGTAGGAGCTTATCATCGCTAAGATAGTTCGGCCTGCGGTTGCTGTTGTGTCAGAATGCAGGGGCCCCGAGGAACCCGGGGGCTCGCCTCTCTACGGCTTAAAAGGGCGCGCTAAAGCCTGGCTTTGATTACTCCCACTGCGACTCCATTATAGCCCACTGCTGGCAAGATCACCGCCATGCAGCTGACTCCCTATCTTATTCTGATGCTAGCTCCGGCCTGTTTGGCTGTAGAGCCGCTTATCACCAACTCCAAATCTCAATGGTTGTTCTCAGGCAGGTCGAGAGTCCTCGGCCCCGTAGCAGATTTGAACATCGTCAACAAGGTCGTTGCACCTGATGGCTTCTCCCGATCGTTAGTCATGATTACTGTATCCAATGTCTTCAATTGACCCGTCCTTCAGAGCTGTCCTTGCTGAAGGAATGTTCCCGGGACCGCTGATAATTGCTGAGAAGGTATACTTCTTTTCTCGACAACTTGGGTCACTGAGCACCTGACAACGCTGCTCAAGGGTGATGACTTCAGGATCAACGTAATTAACCAACTTGAAGATGCTTTAATGAACACTACCACGAGTGTGGTTAGTGTGTCAAATACTTTGAACGTAGTCCGATACTAATTTCGTCGCAGCATTGGCATGGCATATTCCAGAAAATGTCCAATTGGGCTGATGGTGTTAATGGCGTCACCCAGTGCCCCATAAAACCAGGCGGAAGCTTCTTGCATCAGTTCAACGCACGTGGCCAGACCGGTACATACTGGTACCACTCCCATCTTTCACTGCAGTACTGTGACGGACTCAGAGGACCACTGGTCATATATGATCGCAACGACCCGCACAAACATTTGTATGATGTGGATGATGGTGGGTGCCCTTTCAAAGTTGTGATCGACTCGTTCTTAAACCGATTAGCCAATACCGTAATCACACTCTCTGACTGGTATGTCAATTGCATGCTATTGCGATCGGTACTCAGTTCTAGTTTCGCAGGTATCATCTACCTGCTTTAACGGTGAAAATTCCGGCTGATGAAAGTTCGACACTTATCAATGGACTGGGCCGGTACGCCGGCGGCCCATCATCACCACTTGCTATCATCAATGTCAAACAAGGAAAACGTTATCGCTTCCGTATTATCGGAATGTCTTGTGACCCGTCGTTCAACTTCACGATCGATGGACATTTAATGACAGTTATCGAGACGGACGGCGTTGAAACAGAACCCTTGGTTGTTGACTCGATAGCCGTCTACGCTGCTCAACGCTATTCCGTCGTCGTAACTGCCAATCAGCCTGTGGGAAACTATTGGATTCGTGCACTACCTAGCGACCCAGGCCATACCTTTGACGGTGGACAAAATTCGGCTATCTTGAGGTACGAGGGCGCTCCAGAAGAAGAGCCTACTACAGAGCATGGACCATATGTGCTGCCGTATGCGGACAGTAATGCCCATCCTTTGATCAATCCTGGCGCTCCCGGTATTCCAGAAGCCGGCAAGGCAGATGTGAACATCAATCTGGTTCCCGGTTTAAGCGCAGAAGCAGGAGGTTTCACGATCAACAATGTCTCATTTTCTATCCCGACATTGCCTGTGTTGCTGCAGATTCTGAGCGGCGCTCGACACCCATCGGACCTTCTTCCAAGTGGCAGTGTTTATGTCCTCCCACCTAACAAGGTCATCGAAATTAGCATGCCGGCGACGGAACTTTCAAAGAATGGTGCAATTGGCGGACCGGTAAGCCATTTTTCCAAACTCCTATCTAGCAGTTCACAAGACCTTTTTTTTGCCAGCATCCACTTCATCTTCACGGGGTATGTACATTTTGAGACTTCTTACATGCATGAGACCGAGTTGATGTTCCCTGTAGCACACATTTGATGTCATCAAAGCCCCTGGAAGCAGCACCTACAACTTTGCAAACCCCGTCAGAAGAGATGTTGTATCTACAGGGGAACAAGCGAACAACGACAATGTGACGATCCGTTTCACGACGGACAACGCCGGACCATGGTTCCTCCACTGGTGAGTGGATTGGACCTCACGTATATACAGTTGCTGAAGCTCACATGTGACCCGATGCTAGTCACATCGATTTTCACCTCAACGCGTGCGTCACTTTTGATAGAAAGTTGATTGGATGCTGACTCTACTACGTTGATCAGTGGATTTGCTGTGGTGATGGCAGAGGCACCTACCGAGGCGGCCAAGGAAGAGAGCAAGGTTATACCTGGTAGGTTTTTGACTTCATTTCTCTTGGATCGCCCTTTTCAATCCTCGATGAAGGCTATTGGGTCAAACTGTGTGAATAAGTCGGTTGGCCTTGTTCGATTGCTGGGGGGATGTCGATAGCGACCTTTTCTACGGTCATCATCTCTAAATTCTTCTTAGCTGCGATTTGTTTGAAACGACATTTCTCTGTAAATATTGTGTGTGTATTCATACCGTGGAATCTGACTCAGTTGGTGTCTATTTGGGTTCTTGTTGATTTCGGTCGGTTCGGGTTGTTCCAAAGTTCTTCGTCCGACCACTTAGATGCAGTCCAATCAACCAGGACTCAATGGTTTCGACTGCAACAAGCCGGGTATCCCTACCGAAATCCCGGATTTAGTACGCGCTTGGGAATCATTACCTCAAGTCACGTCTTCTGTTCGGCGTCCATCCACACTCCCTGACCCACAATCATACCACGTAGCCGTCGACCCCCAGGTTATTTTCGAACTCAATGAAAAACAGGAAAATGGATCAACAGAAATCATGCTGGTCGTCCCGTACAGCTGCACGAAATGCAGATCGCTCAGACAAGCGTGTTCACGCGCGCGACCTGCCTGCGCGCGGTGTTTCAAGAGCGGGTCGCAATGTGCCGTTATTAAGGAAGGCTACCAGAGGCTTCCTCGTCCCAAGATGGTGAAAGGGAAGGGGACTGGTCAACGTAGGTTGAGTGGAGATGTAGAGGGTTCTCCTCCGCCCTCGCCTTCGGTGCGAGAGCCTCGTGTAGGTCAAACGCGTACAAAGCGGATAGTCTCTGGGTCAAAGCGGTCCCTGAGCTCTGAATCGGAATCTGACTATGTTCAGCCGCGAAAGAAAACACACACCAAGACGCGCTCACGAAAGCGGAAGAACGTGGTCGTGTCATCAGACGAAATGGATACCGAACCAGATCCAGAGATGTTGACATCGGGCCCTCTGGCACAAGTAACACCGACGGTGGTGTCAACTACTGAACGCAGCACGCCAACGTGGAGGATTGTAAACCGCCTGCGTATGCGAGATGGAAAGTCCTCTCGGAAGGAAGAACAAGTTTACACTATACCATCTGATTCTCCAGTTCCACGAGTCTGGACCAACGTGAGGCTAGCAAGTCGTCTCTCGAGCGTCCGGGGCTGATATTGTCGTTTGTAGTCACGTGAAGGGCTTCTGAACGTATTTCCCCAGCTCTCGAAATCGAGCGTTGGTTTTTCTTGGTTTCAGTCTGAAACTCCGATACTCTTACTTGATACCAACTATGCGCGAGGTCATTGGACAAGCTCCACTACGCTGAGCATTGATCTGTGAGTGTTCTTCCTTTGTCCTTGTCCTGATCGTAAACTGGTTGTGTGCTTGTTCAAGGGTTTGGGATTTTGACTGTCATGATTCCGATCTCGAGTCTGCGGAAGAATTGGACACTGGTGTGCCTCTCGATCCATGTTCCTGTCCATCTACGGTGCATTCCTCAGAAAATGGCCTCGGCTGTGAAGCCGAGACGATGGTAGAAACTTTTTCGGACGGAGTCCATGCGTTGACATACAAAATATTCAGGATTTGCAACGTTCACGTGCACCGTCCACGACCCACAATGTGGCACCAGATGACACGAATTATTCGACCCAGCCGAATCCGTCCTGCTCAAATCCCTCTTCAGAGAATTTGCCCCCGCCCCAGCCGTGCTTTGCAATCAACGAACCCCAGGTTAACCTTCCATCACGTATTCCTCGCATCAAACCCGATGAAGTGGAAACATTGCTGAACTCTAAACTTCGCTACATCCCTTTACTGGTGTGGATATCCCATGATTCCGAGCTTGTTCCGTGCAAGCTCCCCCAAGAATATGCATATATGTGCATGGGGCTTTTCTTCATTTCTGATTTGCATGTGAGTTATATGCAACTCACTCTGATTGCTATTGACGGGGTTGTAGCATACAGTAACCCGACAGAACGTTTCTTCCGCCATTGGAGATATGCAAGGGCAGGTTTGCTGGAATGTCAGTCTCCAGTGGGCTCCAGGAGGGGAAGATGCGTTATTCGACCATAGCACCACCCTTCCGTCGGATGCGACTACGGACGTCTGTACCATCCAGGATCTGTCAAATCCCTGGTGGTTTCGTCCAGCAAATGCATCGTCACAGGATGATAACACAAACCCCCATCGTCCGAGAAATTTGAGGATGCAAATTTTCAGCTGCATACCTCTGGATCTTCTTGCCGAGTTCCGCCCTGGCGAAGTATTCCCGCGGGGGTGGTTTTGTAAATCGTGTGGGATGATTAATATCCAGCTGTACTTTCGTCACCAAATATGTCAGAGCACTATGTGCGAGGTAGGTTCGCTCGTATCCTCGTACGTATCTATGACTGAAAACCAGCAAGTCTAGGCGCGAGAAAGGCGTTCATCCAGGAAAAGCTGATCGCTTGATGAGTCTTCGGGCTGCTTACCAGTCTAGCACCCTTATTCGACCTACAAATCATATCCCTTCGGTCGTAGTTACCGACTGTGCACTTTGGGATGATAGTATGCAATCCTGGAGCTATTGCATCAGAGATGGTGTCACCCTGCGTCATGTATTCACTGGGAATCAAGAGCACCTTCAAGAAGACGCCAGCGCGCTGCTCGAGAGCATCCAGAGTGAGGCACTGTTGCGCAAGGAAGATCGTTCGAGTAAGTGTTGCGTATGTTTATACATTCATTCTCTTGACGTTTGGACTGTAGGTCCTTACTTCGTCCATACAACCAGGTTATTGCACTCGAGTGACAGGTTGGAAACAAGGGTACCGGGGGGCACACCCAATTGTGTCCGTACCGCCTATTACACACTATGCCATTTCCTCCGCCAATATGCAGAAATGGATAAACCTCTATTTGGGGAGGTTCGCATCCAAGCGTGGGTCAACTCGGGATCCAAGAGGGTCGGTTCAAATACTTTGTGGGTAGGAGATCTGCTCAAACCGAACCGACATTAGGGAGGTGTGCTCCGCGCAAGCAAATCTCCCGTTGTTATTCACTCCCTTGGGTCGGAGGTAGTTCTAAACCTTACCCCAAAGGGGGGATATAGGGACGTCGGGGCCTCGACCGCCCCAGATAAGGGCAAAGAACGTGCCCAAGACACGGGTCAGGCAGAGCTTTTGCCTGCTGAGCTTTGTGGAGGACCTTCGTGCCTCCTGGAGCAGGACCGTGAACACCAAGCATCGCTCGTCCCTGGGCACGAGGCGAACAACACATCAACTAGTGTCGAGGACGTAGACGAAATCATGGTTGCCACGGATATGGTAAGTCAGTGTAGCAGTCTTAACGCTGGCAGTGTTGCGACAACCGATGCCAACAATTCGCACTATGGTCCCGGAACGGAGGTGGCATGTCACGAAGACGCCAAACCGGGGAAGGAACGTGTTCATGAAAAGGACAAAGTTATTAACGACAAGAATAGAGTTTCTGTCCCCGAGATCTCTATGACGTTAGTGCATGGCGATTGCGTTGTTCTCTCCGGTGACGATTTTGAGGTGAGCTTTACGCCGTGGTAGATCGCGCAGCATATGTAGCTAAACCGCTTGGCAGTGCCGGATTGTCCGCTCTGGGACGACCATCTGTCAGTTTGCACGGGTCCGATGTTCATTGCTCCTTTTGATACTGATAAATTTTCAGTGGTGATCGGTTTCCCGGAAGAGACATGATATGGATATGGAAAATGAAGCGTGTTGGCTATTGAACTTTGAATCTAGATCCGGGCATCTTATAGAATCTGATAGCATTTCATCAAGTACGGTGTCAATGTTATGTCGATGAGATACCAGTATTTCCGTCGTAGATAGAGCGCTAGAAGCAGTCCTAATGCAGCAATTGTGTGCCAATAGCGGTTGAACAAACACCCACTGGTGGGTAACTTCTTCTTCGACTTAAATTTTGCACATGACTATGACTGCGTTACTTTCTTCGGATATCACCAAGGAAGCACAATGGGGACGAGGTATGTTTATCGTGTGCCTGACACGCTGCACTACTGATCGCGTCGACCTTAGTGTTAATTTGTGGTGGAACGGACTGGTAACCTCCCCGCGTCGATCAACCGAGGTACATTTTCGGCTTATTTGTCTGCTTTTCAGGCCGAAACTGGGCCGAAAAGAACGTGGAGGCAGAGGCGAGGGCAATCCAGAGGCGTAAGCGCGCACTATTCGAACTTCGAAAACCGAGCGCCTTCACAGCCTCTCCACAGACCTGACCTCCTCGAACCTCACATCCTACGCTCGCTGAGCAATGTCAAGATTACGTCCATCCATGCCTCGTGCTGCGCATGTCACTTTATTGCGCTCGACATTGACGGTGCCGCGTGGATGTTTGGCCGAAATGCACCGTGTGCGCTCGGCGTCGCTGGCGTCGACTTCATATCTGAGAATAAACCCAGACGTGTGCTCGCGACAGAACTCGGCGCGAGCAAAGGCGCTAAATTCGTGCATGCTGCGTGTGGACGAGGTCACGCGTTGTTGGTGGACAGCGAGGGAAACGTATGGTCGGCTGGCGCGAATAACTTTGGGCAGGTGCATGCGTGTGTTGTCATCCCCGCGGATAGCTGTGCTCATGGGTTGCTCGACAGTGCGGTCATCCGGTAACGCCTCAAATTACAGGGTTCGTATCTGTAGATGGACCGTATCTAAACGGGGAACGCCAACAGGTGGTAAAGGCTGGTGCGGGAGTCAGCTTTTCTATTGTATTGACTAGGGATGGAAAAGGTAGGCTTTTGCAACTGATGTGTTAGGCTGAAATAAAAAGCCTCCAAGTGTTTTCTTTTGGAAGCGGGGAGAAAGGGCAACTAGGCAATGGAAGAACGGGCGAACACATTACCACTGGAAATAAGACCGCCTATGATATCGAAACGGAGCCTGGTTGCGTGATTTTTTCTATCTGCATAGTCATTTCACTCAAAGTTGGCCAGTACCTGTAAAGGGTTTAGATGATAAGATTATTACCAATGTTGTCTGTGGCGCTCAACATGCTGTAGCAATTGATACTCAAGGGTAAGTGATTGGCCTACTAGTCATATCCTGTTGCTGAGCATGCAAGCAGAATAGTGTATGTTTGGGGTTACAATGGGTACTGTCGCCTAGGACTTGGTAATCAACAGGATGTCTTGATCCCGAGAGTTGTGCCACAGGTACAGTGATAACCGTGTTTTCTCATCAAATGCTAAGGGTGTTTGCTTCCTCAGTTCGCTGGCCCGAACGAGTTGACAATGGGTGCTGAAATTGTAGCAGGCCCTACAAACACCGTTGTCATCGACAAGCAGCGTATGTATTGGATGGCTGGGAAGGTATACTATCTAATTACCGGGCACTTTCTGCTTTGCTGACAATCATACAGTGGAAGAACAGCGGAGAAGGTGGACCTGAATGCTGTTTATTCCTTTTTCCGAACTTACGCCCCGCCAGGGTCATCTGGATCGCCATATTCCTCGTTCCGTTACATCCAGGATCTCATGTACGCCATCCCCTAGCATTATCATAGCTTTTTAGAAAAATTTCCTAGGGGGTTCAAGATTTCACGGGCAAGTTGCGGAGGCGTTACGCACTTTGCGTTAACTGCCGAGGAAGACGGCAGCATTATGACAGTTGCCTATGGTCAGAATGCTGCTAATGGTATAGCGTCCCATGCCTTTTCCTTTTCTAATGCTGATAGGCTTTCCAGGTGAACTCGGCTTAGGCCTTGACGAGCCGAAAAGCGCAACCAGACCTACTAAACATCAACCTCTTGCAGGGATTGAAGTTTTCGGGTGAGCGATTTGCTGAACACTGAGAGCGAATATCCTGAAAGGTTACTTCCAGCATGGTGGCCGGACAACATACTACTTTGTTTCTCGCAAAGCCCAATGAGACGTTTTCTGATCTTCCTCGACACCCTGAAGTCGATGCACCAGAATTGTGCCTCGTTTGCAATAAAGATAACGGAGATGAAGACCCTGCACTAGAGTGCGACAAGGTGCGACTTTGTATATCCATTGGCTTACCCGGCTAACCATGCTTCGTCAAGTGCGATCACCCTTACCATCTTGGTTGCCTTGACCCTCCCCTGCAGGCTATTCCGGAAGGCGAATGGTTTTGCCCCAAATGCTCAGACGAGATGTGTGTTCGTGCAAATTTGAATCCCAAGGCATCCGAGAAGGTTGCGGCAGGAGATGGCAACAAGGCCGGGACAAAGCGAAAGGCTCCTTCGGCGGTAGAGAATGGTGAGTTGCCTTGTCCCCCATTTTTCCTTGAATTTACCCGGCGCAAATTCAACGCAGCGACCAAACGCAAAAAATGATCTAAACTCCAGGTATCGCTTGGGATAATAAAAACCCAACGTCCGGCTGGACCTAAGTATTGCTACAATGTCTGTACTAAGTAGTAGTGGTTCTTACACCTGTATGTTATTATTAGTATTTTGGCATCACCCCCGCTTACCTTATTATGGAAATTAACGTTGTTTCCTGTCAGCCTCAGGGCGGCCTGGGCGGCCTGCATAGGTTATCTGATTCACACTTGCGGATGAAAAGCGGAACCCCCAGGTGTCTTCACCGGTTTCCTGATCGCTCAAAATGATTCGCGTAGGTGTTACCACCGCCAAGGATAGCAGCGGAGGTGAGCTGTGGTTGTAGATGAGACCCTGATAACAATCGTCACGCCGCGCAATGCACACATACTCTGGACGTAATGGTACGCCTGGCAAGTTCTTTACAGTTTGCAGACTCGCAGCCCAGCGACAGCGCCCAATTTTTAGGCCAAAATGTCTCAAAAAGGCTGACGGAGTTTTCATGCTGGCGATGCTCAGCCTACAAAGTTCTTGGCTTTTACGACACTGCGGTGCCGCCTTAGTCCCCGGACTCTTTGTAATGAACACGGGTTACCACGAACACAGTCCTGCAGGCTGTGGTTCACCGCTGCTTAATTTATTCCCCCCCGAGGCCGTCGTCATGTGTGCCTTTCTTACGTGTCAGAGTGGCCCCCAATAAAAGGTCTGTGGGATCGCACTTGGTGGACCAAACAGCGGAGGATGCATCCATTCTTGAAACTTTGGGCTCTCGCTTCTCTTTTTTCTTACGCTAGTGCAGCGACGCGCCAGACGGAGCTCGTTCTGAGCAATGCAGTGGTCGCTCCAGACGGTTACAGCAGGCGGTGAGTTTAAAGAATGTCGTCTAATTCTTACTCTTGACTTTCATTCAGTGCCATCGTCGTTAATGGTGTGACGCCTGGATCTCTCATTACAGCTGAAAAGGTATGGCTTGACATTACACGTATGTGCACGATGACCTACACTTTGCCAGGGAGATCGCCTGGAAATCAACGTCAAAAACCAGCTGACGGACTTTGCCACGAACACTAGCACCTCCGTGGTAAGGTCATGCGACGTCGAATCGTATTGATGCTAACGGCTCGTGAAGCATTGGCATGGTATTTTTCAACACCATACGAACGCCTTTGATGGTGCTGCTTTCGTAACTCAATGCCCTATTGTTCCCGGAGATTCCTTCCTCTACAAATTCACTGTCGAGAACCAGAGTGGCACGTTCTGGTATCACTCTCACTACAACCTTCAATATTGTGATGGGCTTCGTGGCCCGATTGTTATTTATGACCCTCAGGACCCGTACCAGTCCATGTACGACGTCGATGACAGTACGTTCTGAATCGTTTCTTTTTGACATTGCCTGACGTTCTCCTAGATTCGACAATAATCACCCTGTTGGATTGGTAAGTCAATGGCGGGTACACTCTTCACTGGTTGCTTAACATGGTCCAGGTATCATGTCAATGCTTACGACGTCGCAGCTGCTGATAATCCAGCTGGAATACTCGTCAACGGTATGGGCCGATACCCTGGAGGTCCGAACACTACTTTGTCCGTCACCAACGTGGAGCATGGCAAGAGATATCGCATGAGGATGATCAACATGGCGTGCAAGCCGCATATAATATTTTCCATCGATTACCACAACTTCACTGTCATTGAAGCTGATGGACAGGCAGTCACCCCATACCCCACCGACTCTATAACAATTTATGCCGGTCAGCGGTACTCGTTCGTTTTAGTGGCGAACCAACCTGTGGATAATTATTGGATACGAGCACTACCTGGAAGCTATTCGTCAAACTTTACAAACGGCCTAAATTCGGCGATTCTCAGGTATGCTGGCGCGCCGAACCAGGAGCCAGCGAACAGGACATGGACTCCTGTGAACCCGCTGAATGAAACTGGGCTCCATGCACGCAACAACCCGACCGTCCCAGGTCTGCCGTACCCTGGAGGAGCTGACGTTTCCGTCAACCTCGTCGGGACCATGAACAATATCACCCTCGAGTACTTCATCAACGGTTTCAACTATACTCCACCGGATACGCCGACTCTCCTGCAGATTTTAAGCGGAGCAAGAGGAATCGCGGCCTTGGCTAATCAAGGCACAGTGTATACTCTGCCATCCAACCAGGTTATCGAGGTCACCTTCCCGACAACGTATCTTTCAACACCGGTACGCAACTTCTTCGCGCTTTACGTGTTATGCTGATAGTCATGTTAGCATCCGTTCCACCTGCACGGGGTAAGTCGACCTCGTTATCATAGCTCATTATTTGGCAACTCAACCTTGTCTAGCACGCATTTTATGTTGTGAGGAGCGCCGGTTCAACGCAGTACAACTATATCAATCCTGTTCAACGTGATACCGTCAACATCGGTTCTAACACGGACAACGTGACCATCCGGTTTGTGACCGACAACTCTGGACCCTGGTTCCTCCATTGGTAAGGTGTTGTCCCGTTTTTATATTCGGTCTCTAACTCGTGGTTTCATCAGCCACATTGATTGGCATTTGCGGAGGTGAGCATGGTCGAATTGACCTATTGTGAATAGTTGTTCACATGACCTTTTTTTCGTGCAGAGGCATGGCCGTTGTATTCGCCGAAAATCCAAACGGAACCGCTCAGACTGATCCAGTGGACGGTGCGTCTGGTTTCATAGACATTCTTGTGGGCTCGTCTCATTGTTGGGTTAGATGCGTGGAAGGACCTTTGCCCGACTTACTACAACGGCATTCAGTGAACCCGAAAAATTTCATTGCTTTTTTCATTTGGGCTTATAAAATCATTTTTCTAATTTACACTTACTTAACCTTGGGACAAGGGGACTCTGAGTATGAGTACATGTGCAGTGCTGCTAGGTACCATGTTGTACACGATCATCATATCATTGCACAGGTTAATCACATAGCATATCTATTATCACTGCTGTCCTCAGAAGCATCAGCGCTCAGTACCTGACGGACTGCCTCTGAGTTGAGCTTTCCATGGACGAGGATCCATACAACGTTCAAGTCTGCAAAGCCGTCGAAATGGATGGCGCGTTTCAATGCTGTCTCATAAGTGAGCAAGCCTTCCCATTGGTTGATGGTCGCTCTATGCGACGCTTAACAACCACTTCCTTTATTTGGCAACAAAAAACGCAGCCTTTTGGGCTCGCTAAGGCCATGCCAGATTATAGATAAGTTGTCACTTCGCTCCGTTCCAAAGCCACTTCCATCGCCAATCAGTTAGCAACCAGTGACCGTCGCAACGCTTGCAATTATACTGCAACAAACGATCACAGCCGAGTCACGAGCGGCGTAAATAATGACTCGATGTAGTCACCGCTCTTCCCTGACGCGCCAAAGCATCTGTATCTATGTCAAAAAAGTATGCAATGAGCACAGCATGCGGAAATACCATCGAGTTCCTCTGTTTTGACGCTCTCGAGCGCGTTGCTCTTTGAGCGATTTGCTTAGTTTATGCAGCTGTGCGGTGATGGTGGTATCACCGCCTTTGGAGGGGATACTCCGCGAATGAAAATCGCTCAAGAACTGGTCCACATTGGACTGGGCAGCCTTGAGGGAGAGCGGGGAAGACGTATTTGGCTGGATGAGCACTGGTGGACGAGCGGCGTCCTCCATAGGAAAATCCAAGCTGTTACTTACATGGGGTCAGGTGATATTTACTAATTAGACAGCCCGCAAAGGGAAATGGCACGACTTGCATTTCGCGCAAACGTTCCAGCGCCGGCTATTTCTCATTCTTGCTTTCTCTGCCCTCACGATGACTATCCGGAAGATTGGTGCTATGTTGGGCTTATTGCTCACCCACCCTAACGAGTTCAGGACGCTTGTCCAATTTTACCTCTTCCATGAGCAAAAGCGCGATATCACCGCACAACAAGAGCACCCACACTCGGGATGGGACAGACAGAGCATGCGCCGATGCTGGGAGTTCTTGGACTTGACAAGCAGAAGTTTTGCTGCAGTCATCAAGGAGCTCGACGGCGACCTTGCACGAACAGTGCGTATCCTGCCCTTCTTTCCATGTCCTGCACTCACTTACACGTTCGTATTATAGATTTGCATTTACTATCTTGTACTTCGTGGACTAGATACCATTGAGGACGACATGACCATACCCGACGAAGTCAAACAACCCATCCTACGGTCATTTCACGAAAAGACTGTCACACCTGGTTGGCACTTTGCCGAAAGCGGTCCCAAGGAGAAAGACAGGCAACTCTTGGTCGAATATGCCACCGTAGTCGAAGAGGTCAACCTTCTCAAACCTGAGTACGTCCAAGTAGCGCGTATGCAATCATGATACCCTGCTGTAACGAATGAAAATAGGTACCGGGATGTCATTTTGGACGTATGTTCCAAAATGGAGCTCGGGATGGCTGATTATGCGCACCATGCCGCGACCACTGGGACGATATATATTGAAACCGTGGCCGAGTACGACCTCTATTGCCACTACGTTGCTGGGCTTGTTGGTGAAGGCCTCACTGCCATTTGGTCAGCTTCTGGCAGAGAAGCTCCATGGCTCCGCGAGGAGCTTGGTCTCTCCAACTCGATGGGTCTTTTACTTCAAAAGACAAATATCATCCGTGATTTCCGCGAAGATACCGAAGAGCGTCGTTTCTTTTGGCCAAAAGAAATTTGGGGAAAATACGGCTTCAACGAGTTGTCGGAGCTGCACCAGAAAGACAATACAGAGCGTGCAACTTGGGCACAGAGCGAGATGATCCTGGATGCCCTTCGCCACGCCTGCGACGCCCTGGATTACCTCAAGCTTCTCAAAACTCAGACTGTCTTCGTCTTTTGCGCTGTACCTGCGTGTATGGCCATGGCCACGCTTGCATTATGCTTCATGAATCAAGAGATGCTCCAGCGTAACATCAAGATTAGGAAAGCTGAAGCTGCCAAGGTATGGGACATCCACTTCTTCGTTTATGTCATAAAGATTGATTACTTTGATAGCTAATCATGCAAGCCACAAACCCACGTGAAGTGGCCCTTATCTTCCGGGAATATGCACGCAAGATTCATCACAAGGCAAAACCACAGGATCCCAACTTCCTCCGGCTCTCGGTCATGTGCGGCAAGGTAATCTGGTCCAGTAGATCAGGCTGTCCCGAGTACTCACTCGCGTCATTTAGATTGAGGGATGGTATGAGCAAAACTACCCATCCTTTGTTATACTGGGACAGAATGGCGTTACGTATGATCCAGAGGACAAACGAACGGCTGTTATCCAGCTGCAAGAAAAGCGTGCACGCGAGAAGCGCTACCCAAACATGGCATCACCGTCATCCGAGCAGTTCCCTTGGGAGCTGGCGACCTTTGTCGGTGGTGCGTTTGGAGCGGTCATCCTTTTGACCGCAGTAGTTGTGTATACCATTCTGAAGGTGTATGGTTGATGTCGGCTGTTCTGAGTTTGGCGCCTATGGACTTACTACGTATATCATATACCTTGCTCTGGTTTTTGCTAATATATACAGCGTACTTTGTGTTTCACGTCGTGGCTTGCGCAAGAGAACATTGATGCAGCGCCAATGTGTGTGTTCAACAATTCGCAAATCGATGGACAGCTGTGGCGGTTCTAGACCATGGTCACGAAGTTACTTACATAACCAAAAAACCTTCGCTTCACGGCAAGTGACTAGGAGAGAGCAGAAGCGGCCACTCAGGACCGCCGTGTACTTCATCGATCTAGAGCGGAAAATGTTCGTCGAACAAAAGGTATAAGATAACAAATATTTTTTTCACCTCAAAACACGTCGGGGGTTCAGAGAGGATAGGCCGAGCGATACACCATAACCGGTTAGTCGCAGTCATATCACATGTGGTTTCTGGTGACCAGCGCCATCTCCTATTCTGCGGGATGCTGTAAGGAAAATGTTCAGCAAAGTACTTCACAAGTTCACATTCCGTATAGGTGCCAGTATGGATATATAACTGGCTTGGCGGGCGTGACTACGCATTCAAGGACTTATCTGGATGTACGCCAACCTGTCATGGTCTGTCATGTCGTGCCAATGATTCGTCCTGTTCGACTGGCAAAAACAGCACCAATCAACGTCATAAGCTGTCAAAGATATAATCAGCCAAATCTGCGCGAAAGCGGAGCCTGAATCGTGTCGATGGGGAGAAGGTTTTGATGGTGTGTGTTCCGTTTGTTCGTGGGTGATCGTGTTGAAAGATCGGGAGTATTTACGATCAAGTTGCGTATTTGCTATTACAAAATGTGATCAACTTCTACAAGACTAACCTGATTGGAGTGGTCATTCTCAGCGTACTCAAATTTGGCATCGTTCGTGAACCTCGGGTAGTTTGGGCGTGCGACTTGAATGATAACCGGAAGTATTCGGCTTTTTCCCGTCGGAAGAGGAACCGAGACCATTCAAATGGGGCAACTGCGGTTGATCGGGTGATACCAGCTGCTTTAAGCTTTCAGGGTGGGGTATTGTTATATGGATTACTGGCACCGACGCAAGGGACCGTTTGACTCCTCCCAAACCCCCTAGTAAGGCGCTCTATCGGAGGCGCAGGCTGTCCATTGAGTCGCGAAGCGGTAAGCTTGAAAGTCTCCCTGATTTTTCCTTATTTTTTTCTCATCATCTTTTTCCTCAGACTTTTTTCTTGGTACACCTCAGCCGTTGGTTTCGATTTTGAACGTGCGGTTTCGGCTCGAACATGTACGAGCAGTCGCCCCAGGACAAGGAGGCGGCCCTCAAGGTCGCCGTCTTTGCGTGTGCGTACCCACGTTCATCTCGAATATCGTGTTTTAAGTCCCTCTATCGTTCAGCGATATCGCTCGCAATTATGACGGTGGAATACCTATGGCTGATTCGCGATGAGTTCAAGTATGTGTGGCCGTAAGTCGTGTCGTCGTTCGGAAATGTGTACGTCGTCATTGATCCCAAGGAGATTCTGTCGGTCCTGGACTGCCTGGATATACATGTTTACCAGGTACTTGGGCTTGGCCAGTCAAATGTGCGTGCAATCTCGTTTTCCATGCAAGCGCCTAGTGACACTTGCCCGCTGCTCATAGATTCAATGTCTATTTTACTGTGCGAATGTACCTTGGCGTATATACCTCCGCTGCTGGATGTCGGTTCTGGTTCATGTTCCAAGCTCTCGTTGTTCAGTTCCTCCTTGCCTTTGTAGAGGGCTTGCTCATGCACCGTAGTACGCACGCTGTCCTTTCTCTCCCACACAACTTCGCTGACCTCCCTGTTCAGTCTACGCTCTTTTCCTCCGCAACAGACTAGTTTTATTTATATTGGTTATGTTCATTTTCGGCCAGATGGTCTCCATGTGGGTCAGTGCCAAATTGTCGTTCCCTACCAACGAATATACGTCAACGTGCCTGATGGTGCGGAGCAACCCAGGCGGTGCATTCTTCAGGTAAGGTTTTCGTGTAGACGCGTTTTGTGCTCATCAATGCGCACGTAGCGCAACGACGATGACAACCAACGTGGCCATCTTTGTGATGACCTTTGGGAGGTACTTGCGGTTGCCTGCCAAGTGGACGCATGAGGGTATCGGATGGATTGTCCTCCGAGATTCGGCATTGGCGTTGGGTGCGATATCAGGTACGTGACTTCGTTGCCTTTTCTCATTTTTGAGTGGCCCTGTCTGGGGCTGGAGCGTTGCTGACGGTATGGCCAGTGATGATGCTGTTTTTGACGCTTTGTTCACTCGATGTGATCAAACCACACACGAGCGGCAATTCCATATATTAGTGGGTGACGCGTTCAAAGGTGCTCTTCACAATGCTGACGGTTCTTTGGACAGCTGGTTGGTAGGCATCCTCTGGATATCTGTAAGTGCGTTTCCTCCTCGTGCATTATACATTATCAAACGAACTGCGCAACGCGACTCCGGGACAGATTGGAAGGATCATCGTGAACCACGAAAAGGTACGACAGGACTCGGGCGGGCTGTTTGACGGCACCTGGAACGGGACGCCGCAAATCACATCGCAGATGGAGATGGGCGAGAACACACTGACGGAAGAGAGCAAGTATGCGCAGTCCACCAAGCGTACCCTATGCACCAAGGTTGGCGGTTCACCATCGGCGTCAGTGAGCAAGGCGAGCCAGCTGTCGTCGAGCGCCAACGGGGAAAAGTGGCTGGGGGACCATCCTCATCTGGACGAGCCCCAGCGGAGCCCGCGACCGCGATCGAGGGCGAGGCCGGTGTTGTACCTGAATATCCCTGTGACCAAGGAGAGCGAGCTTTCACCGTGGAGCGACTGCACAAGCGACACGGCGTGGCAGATGGTGGAGGACGATGCGAAGCTTGCGGGCGAGGTGCCGTCTGCGGAGACGTCCGTAACCGGTGTGGAGGATGAGCTGTCTGGGGAGAGTGCGGACGACGACGCACCACAGACGCAGGATATCACGGACGCATGGAGAGACGAGTTTGCGGATGGTCCGAGCAGTCCGGGACCATCGCCTTTAGAGCTATCCCCGTCGGATGTGTCGTTATGAGCTGGACATTTTGTCGTTCGTTTTTTGCATCGTCATTAGGATATCATACTGCTAACACTTTATTGTCAAAGTTTGTATACGTAGCACGTTTAGTCGGTCAGCACATATAGCATACTTATATTGGAGGGGGACGGTTGAGTAGATAACAATACAGTCTTTACATGTGGTCTGTCGGTAGTAGTGTTACCACGGCTCGGCTTGGCTCGGCTCGGCTCAGCTATTTCCAATTTTGGGTGCTCTTTGGTTTCCCAGAGCAGAGTCGCACCATAGATAGAGCCAAGGGTACCACCGGTTTAACCAATTGGAGCTGAGCATTTCAAATTATAAATAAAAGGTCGGCTCGAACCAACTTAGCCGGCTCGAGCCGACTCACCGTACATGAGCTATGGGTACACACAACAAATCAACGAGTCCAAGGAACTACAGTTTGCCAACAAACACCATAAATATCCCTGAATATCACACCACCTATGATGGAGTTGGTCGACCAGTTTGTTGCAGACGAATACGGGCACTGCGTCGTAAGGGTACAGGGCTTGAGGTAGCTGCTGCGATGCGAGGGGAAGGCGACAGGGCTGGCGACACATTCTCCTTCTGCTGCAAATGCCTATGACTACTTGGACGGGTTATCGTGAGACAAAGGCTTTGCAATTGGAGTAACGATGGACTGACCTTTGACGTGAATTCTTAGCACGTTTAACAAGCCTATCGCGGGCCACCATCCAATCGGGCTCCGGCTCTACGTCTTGTTCTCGAGCGCGCAGCGCTCGCATCAATTCACGAAGGTAATCATAGTCAGGTTTTGAGCTGTAGTCGAGGTTTTTGGCGTAACACAAAAGGGTTTTGATCTCGTCTGGCGTGCTGGGCAAAAGGTCTAACACCTTCGCCTTCTGCTCGGTAATCGTACTTGGCCCAACTGCCCATGGTAAGCTGCCATGAAATAAATAGATCAAGGTGTAGGCGAGAGACTCTAAGTCGTCCCTCCTACCCTGCTCGAGTCCGTGGTGACTATTGAGTGATGCAAATGAAGGAGTACCAACGAAGGACTGATTGTTGCGAAGGGAATGATGTAGTCTTGTTTTGGGGTGTCGATATTCGGCAGCGTTGCTGAAATCGATGAGATACACGACGAGAGCACCTGGCTCGTGGCCGAAAAGTATATTACTGGGCTTGAGGTCGCGATGAACATAGTTTCGATCGTGAACGTCCTGGAGACGATCAATCTAACGGGAAGTTGGCGTTTCGTGACGCTGCATTGACAGGTTGAATGTACCATTACTCACCAATTGCTCTGCAACGCTTGCAATGGTATGGAGCGAAAAAGTATACTTGCAGGCCCTGAATACCTCCTCTAGGGAGGGACCCAATAGGCTGAGGACAAGCATACGCAGTCCGGCCTCTTCTCCAAACCAGAATACTTGCGGAACACCCTTGACATTCGCGAGTTGTGTGAGAACGACGAACTCATGCCTGAGTGCAGAGGGGATCGTTTTGGCGTGAGCAATTTTGACGACGACGTCTTTGTTATATACAAGGTCAGTTGCCCGGTGAACGCTTCCTAGTAGCCCATTCAGCTTCAACGTACGTTGTCACTGATGCAAAAACGATTACCGTATGAGCCCGACCCAATATGTTCCCAAAGTCGGTACCTGCCATCGATGAGAGTGGGCTTCTTCGACATTTATACTGGGCGACACAGGGCCTCCTGTCTGAGAGGTTGCAACGTTGAGTGTCTCGTTGTCGGGGTTTGGTCGATATTGTCACACAAACTTGTTAGCAGTGACAGTGACAGTGAACATCACCACGGCACTGGTGCTTCAGCCTCGGTGGCCCGAAGATCGCAATGTCGGTTCACAATGAATACAATTCAACTCTTCAAATCCGCTAGTATACATAGGACGTGCAACATGTAAATACGAGACTCCCAAGAACAAAATGTCCAAGCGCCTGGCGCCCGCAAGCAGGTGGGAAATTGGAATCGGAACTTGGAAGAGACTGAAAACGTTCAACAAGTTTATGAGCGAGGCAGTGCAAGTAGCGAATGGAACTGAATTCGCACCTAGACCATATCTGCGTCGTCCAGTGGGAAAACATCAACCACGTCAGGAATGTTTGCGGCCTCCTCATCTTGCAGCACAGATACAAGCATTTGTTCGAGCTCCTGCTGACGGCTAAGACGAGAGTCGTGCTCCTCTTCTTCCGGTTCATCCTCGAGAAGGTCCCCTTGAGATACTAGTAATCCATGCGTGAAGCTTAATTTTCCCCTTTGGAGCGCAAATTTTGACATTTGTAGCGCTTCCATCATTGTGGGGTTGATCCGATTGCGCCGGTTTGTATTCGTCTGAGCACTGGATGAGAAGACGCGTTCACAGGGGACAGAAGACGCTTGTATGGGCAGATAATCGAGGGCGATCTGGTAGATAGTGGGAAAGGTTCCCTTTGAAGTCTGAGGGAAATCACGAACGAACGTTAGCACCATAGCATATCGTACCATGATCACTTACGACCCAATAAGCCAAAGGATCTGAAGAACCCCAGAGCGGTGCGTCAAGGTAGTCTTGAAGTTCTTGCTCAATGCTTTTCGAATGGTGGACGAAACCTTGGTTAGGACTCGCATGACCCACAACGATGTCGTCGTCGTCGTCGAAACCGTATCGAGCTGCTAACGAGGGAAGAAATGCAGGTTGTGGTTGGGGAGCCTGCTCCTCTTGCTGGGGCATCTTGGTTGCACGATAATGAGACATCTTGTAATAAATCATGTCAGCTTTTACACAAAACGCGCCTGCTAATAGCACATACCAATTGTTTGATATCGTTTCGTGCTGCGGCTTTGCTCTCCGCATCCCAGCTCTTTGTTACCCAATATAGCTTGACAGACGGATCTACGACTGCCACCAGCAAATGAGTAAATGAGTTGAAACAGCAGTACTGACTAGACAGACTTACACATTGCGATGAGATACACTGGACCGTTTTCTACCTTGTTGTAGTATGTATCGGCTTTCGTCAATCCAGGTTTAATGAAAGGTTGGAGGCGAGGCGATTTCTCCGCCAGTTTCTTCCACGCTCTCATAAAGAACTCGAATGATGGTACGTATTTACCCAGTCGTGGAAGTGACTCATGGGACATTGTTTGTTGGACATTGTGGGGTATCTGCCAATTACAATGTCACGGTTACGATGGCGTTGATCAATAGAAAGCTTACCTCCAAGATTATCTCGTAGTCCTTCAATACAAGCCATCCATTATCGTCCATCTTGAACTTGCCTAGGTCGTTGTGAATAACAAGAAAATGATCAATGGGCTACGAAAACACTGAGTTCATAGATGAACATATTTGAAATTTGGGATTAACTCACCAGTCGCATGACTCTCAGCCGGTTAATCATGTAGAAGGTTGAGTCCCATCGCGTAGAGACATCGCGGATAAGTTCCTTCTCGGGGACTTTGATTACATCTCCAGATGGGCGGTGGAACCAGCCTTTTTCATTGCCGGATTTCACAATGTCGGAGAATTGGTCACGGCGCAAACCCGACGAACGGATGCCTCGAACGGTCTCCCGCCCTGTGTCAATCGGGAGTTTGGCAACAGCGGTCACATAAGCATCTTGCTTGGCTGGGTCATCGAACAAGCCGGTGAACACCTCATCGAGTTCAGCTCGCTTTGTCTTGTGAAACGCACGAATGACATCCTGGGTACATATGTTGATGATGTGCGGAAAGCACATCACGCGTCGATGAGTTGGATGGAATGCAATATCACGTGTCGCCAAAATCTTCGAGAGTTCAACCATCATTGTTCCATTGTTTGATGCATTATCGAGCGTAAACCAGCCAAGCTAGCAATACCACATTAGCATTAGATACTTCGTGGTGATGGTCACTTAGTGAAATAGTACCTTCATGGTGACCTCAGCCCTGTCGAGGATATAGAGTATGGCTCGGGCCAAGACACGTCCGGTGTGGTTCCCACGAATGCGATGAAAGCCGATCAATCCCGATCTGAGTTCTAGATTACCCATCTTCTCATCTTCAGCAATCCAGTGCGCCGTTACAGCAAGATACGGTCGAAGCGATTTGTCCCCCCATATATCAGCCGTGAATGATATAGCACCAAGCGATTTCTGAGGAACATATCAATGAATGGTTAGCTGTCGATGCGAGATGATGGTTACTGAATCGAAGCACATACATTCATAGCTGCCTTTAATTCCACGAAGGAATCTTGCCATGCCTCGATAACAAGGGACCGAAGCTTTGTTCGATGGGGAATATCCCGGTCTTGGAGATCTGACCGAAGGAGAAGGCACAAACGACGAAATTCAGGGTATTCCACAAGGCGCAATGACTGAACAAGTTGCAAGTCAACGATAAGAACTAATAAATCTTAAGCGGCTTACCAAATCGCGGGAGACAATCAACGAGACCAAATATCGATGAAAGATCTCTTTCGAAAACGGGGGTATTGTTGCACGCCCCGTTGGGTCATCGATCGCGCTCGTAGAGGCAGCAAGGCGGGTGGGAAGGTCTTTGATAGATACTCCGTCACGAGTAAGGGTTTCCAGGTTTGCAAGAGTATAGCCCCGTTCTAGCGCAAGGGATATGAGAGGGGTGCTAGTGGTCCATGAACGCTGTTGAGCCTCGACTAGGTACTCAAGGAGATGCCAGGAATCGAGATGTTTGCGAAGAGTGCTAGTGGCAGTCGTTTCGCTGTAGGAGAAGTTACGACTGCATGTCCGGGATCCGGGGTTCGGCTTTCCATATTGCGCCTCATATGCGACAGGGTCCTTGTGATGTAGACCCCTAGTTAGTAATCGGGCTATAGTCAGTAAGCGGTAAGAACCTTGAGTGATGTATAACTTACCTGCATTTCTCGCAGTACTGTCTTTGACCCTTCTCCCGCGAGAAGAAGTACCGAACATCCTCGGTGTTCGAAGTCGCCGACTTCCCAGTGCATCGGTGGATGGGGTCCGTGGCATGGTGGGGCATCTCAGGCTCGTTCAGGGTGGTTCCAGATGCAAGGCGAGGGGGAGCAGGCTGCGAGTTGTCAGTAGGTTGCCCAACATCGTTGGCCGAGGAGTCTGAACCGGAGACATCAAGGTTAAACTCTTCTCCCTCGTTTTCGACGGCGATACGAGGATTAGGGGCAGTATTGTCGCGAGCAGGTTGAGCTATGATAGCATTGCTACCAGTGGGTTGGGTTGCAGAACGACTGCGACTAGTACCGGCACTAGCACCAGCGCTAGCACCACGACTGCGGCGTATCTTCTTTGTTGCAGTCTCAGAGCCTGCGCTGTCCTCTTTGGAGCGACCTTGACGGCGAGTCATGAGAACCTTAGGTGGGAAGTGGGAATTGTATTTTCATTACGCCAGCAGCCAACCTTATATACTGTACTCACCTGCGATCACGGCGATTCAAAGTCAGCACGGTCTCCACACAAGCAGCGAATAGCACATCTGCCGCTGTTGCGCTACATAAACGCCGAACAGGAAGCGTACAACGAGGCTGCTACCATGGTCCAAATGCAACGAAATTAGGGGGCCTGGGCCCTGAACGATCTCATTGACGCATCAGTGGAGTGGGTGACGCAATGGATTTATGTGCCTACTTGCCTAGCCTCGAATCTCGCATTTGAGTGTGAGCAGTTGCACACAGGGGATGAGGTACAACAGAAGATGAAGGGGGAATGGATTAACAACGAACAATTGCTAAGTAGCATGATGTTACAAGGGCTAGAGCGGATTCCGAGCGGGAGCCGCCGGATGGCTTTGATTAGTAAACATCGGCAAAAGCCGGTACCATTTTCCCAGTGCCGCTCCCCGCAATCCGGCTAATCCCGACAACGGCTCGTGGTTCAGAGCCGACTCTAGCCGGAGCTGCGGTAACACTAGTCGGTAGTTTTTTGAAAAGAGTTGTATAGGAGAGGCGATGGTAATCCGGGAACATAACTCGCTTTACAGAGGTCACTATGAACATCAGTTGACCTACTGTTGGGCCCTTTAGGGAGCTGGGGAGCTGGGAATTATTGGGACACGCGATGTTATCATCACGTTTGCATGTCATCGAGGTGCGGTCGGGTGATAGTTAACCCAACGATTGTGTGACAATGTTATGACATGCAAGTGTAAAACGTATCGTATGTATACGCTGAACGTAACCTAACCCAAGATTATAACAAACAGACCGTCGTCGTCGGCTTCGATTCGGATATCCGTGTGGAAATCTGGACAACCGCCGCGCTTGTAGGTGACAGGCCTGGAAGTCGCCGATACGTAGATCCATCACACGGATGTTCGACGGATATAGCTTCCTCTTCCCAGCCATGGTCCAGAAGCAAATTGACACTGGCACGTTCCTAGCCTGAGAACACGAATGACTTGCCCTCCGCCCTAAGTCATGCGTCGCTAGGATTCGTCCGATCTATAGAACCCGTGCGCAAGTCAATCGATTTTCTTCCCAGATCAGTCCATTGGACGATTCATAGGTAGGGCATCATCACTCCTAGACCACTAACTCCTGAATCGTGTTCGTTCGGTTCAGGCTCTTTGACGCGATCTCTATTCGATATACTCTCACCTCGCTATCATGTCTGCCATTGAGAGTAAGCACATCTTGTCGGGTACGGAGTTCATCTCTGAGCTGCTGAATCAGGGCGCTCTTTCAGCTTTCGGTATCCAGAGAAGCTCGTGCTTCATGGTGATGGCAGCAACATCCACGCCAAGTTTGAGCCTGAGGCAGAGGTTCGCGTTGAAATCGGATCGAACACTGCCACGGCACATCTGTCTAGCAGTGGCCAAGTCGCGTCCACTTTGAAAGGTTCTGGTGAATTCGAGAGCAAATCGTTGGCGATAGCACAAGTCTCTGGAACCTACAAGCTTCAAGTTGGAGCTAGGACAGCGAGGTTGTTCCAGGGGGATGAACAAGTATGGTTCGGGGAGGGTAAGCAGGAGGGGCTTGATGGCGAAGTCTCTATCGAGTTCGAGACCTCGTTTCGGATTTCAGAATAAAAATGGAGATAACAACTATTTTGTCAGTTCAAGAATGAAAAGCCTTTTGATTATTATTTATTTACGTACCAAGATGCCTCGATATCAAGCTCTGATATCGTATTCGATGGCCATCCAGTGGGAGAACCAGCAAGATATATTCTCAATCGACCACGACAAGCCAGCGGGTCTACCATCCCAGAACCCAACGCGCTCCTACTGGGCAGATTCCTCTCCAGACGCCAATCCGCTCGCGCATGAGGGCAGCACAGGGCCGCTGACGACTGATGCGGATGTGTGTATCATTGGCTCGGGGTTCACAGGCGTTGGCGTTGCGTACCATCTCTCCGAGGCGATCGCGACAGACGCACAGCTCCAGTCCCCACTCAAGGCCGTCATTCTCGAAGCAAGAGACTTTTGTATGGCCCTTGTCTGTTCGCTCAGCGCAGCTAACACCTCTTAGGCACTGGGGCGACCGGTGAGCCCACTCATCATCCATGGACCTAAGCGTGCTGCCATGTTCACATCGTGCGGTCCAGGTCGGAATGGCGGTCACCTGACTCCTGCCGCCTTCTCTGGTTTCGACGCCCGCACGACAAAGTATGGCCCCGACGAGGCCAGGCGGTCGTACGCTTTGGAAGCACACACAACATCATCCTTCGTGCATCTCATTCGGGACCACGGGTGGACGAACGATGTTGATCTCGTGGATGGCGGCCATATCGATTTGTTGTTTACGGATCGACATGTCGAGGAGGTGGACCGCGACCGTGAGGCTGCGGTGCGTGCAGGATGGGCACTGGACGGCGTCGTCGAGCTGAGCCAGGATGAGGTCGAAGCCGTGAGTGGGCCATCAGACTCCGCCGCTGATGCCCTCATCCGTCACTCACCATGCTTATCAGACGTTCGGCGCGCGCTACCCAGCGGCCAAGATCCCAGGGTATAATCTCTGGCCGCTCAAACTCGTCACAAAGCTCTTTGAACACGCCGAGACGCGCACGGCACGCTTCGACCTCGCCCTGCATACCCACACGCCCGTCACGGCGGTTGAACCCACAAACGCACCGGGGTCGCTCGCAACAAACGGCACGCGCGCATACAGGCTGTCGACCCCCCGAGGCGCGATCACCTGCTCGCGCGTCGTACATGCCACAAACGCCTACGCATCTCATCTCCTCCCATTTCTGGCAGGCCGAGAGGGCATCGTTCCCGTTCGCGGACAAGTCCTCGCAACGCGCGCGTCGGTCAGTGCGGACGAGCTCAAGAACAGTAGCTGGAGTGGCAACGAGGTATGCATCGCTTCCGTACCATATCGTGACGTGCGAGGTCGTTTCACAGGGCTACGAATACTGGTTCCCGCGTCCGGTCGGGACGGTCGGCGAGAAACCGTTGGTCATCCTCGGTGGTGGACGCGAAGTCGCCCCGCCCCCCTCTGAGGCCTACGTCGGCGACGACACGACGTGTCACCCCGACGTCGGTGCGACGCTCCGCACGTTCTTGCCTGCGGTATTTGAGGGCAAATTTGAACCCGGGAGAGAGCCTGAGATGGAATGGGTGCGTATATGCGTGCATACATCAAAGTATGCACGTTGTCTGACAGTTTATCGGCGCTCTTTCAAAGACGGGCATCATGGGTTATACAGAAACAAAAGACCCATTCGTACGTCTGCTCGCCCGCTGCATGTTCCAAATGCTTACTCATGAGCAAACGGACATTGTACACAGGTTGGACCCATCGATAGATTGCCCATCGTACGAGACGACGCCGCGGGGTACGTGGGCCAGTTCATCGCGGCTGGATACTCGGGGCACGGCGTCCCACGTGCGTTTGCATGGTATGCTCCCTTCTTGACAACATTCTTTGGAAAGGATGAATCGATGACGTTTCATTGTGTCCTCAGCGCCGAAGTCGTCGTGCAGATGATTGTAGCAGAGTTGACGGGTACAGTGTGGACCCAGCCTGAGTGGCTACCAACACGGTACCTCACCTGGGCAGAACGCGGGCCGATACGCAACTGACCGGTGCTATCCATGTCTCCAAGCAACAGCAGATCGCTCGCACAAGATCTATAGTGGTAGAATCAAAATCCAAACTATATGGCAATCAGCGTCGTGCACACCAGACTTATATACGATCGGAGTCAGAATGCCGCCCAGAAATGGTAGGTAAGTACAGACCCAGACCTGCCGTTTTGCCGAGTCGGAGTTTGGAATTGCGCAAGCTCCCACTTAGTATTGTTTCAGCGCCGCATACAATCTTTGATATCAGCTCTGATACCGTATTCAATGGCCATCCAGTGGGAGAACCAGCAAGATATTTTTTCTATTGACTACGATAAGCCAGCGGGTCTACCATCCCAGAACCCAACGCGTTCCTACTGGGCAGATTCCTCTCCAGATGCCAATCCGCTCGCGCGTGAAGGTAGCGCAGGGACACTGACAACTGACGCAGACGTGTGTATTATTGGCTCTGGCTTCACAGGTGTTGGCGTTGCGTACCATCTCTCCGAGGCAATAGCGACAAACGCGCAGCTCCAATCCCCACTCAAGGTGGTCATTCTTGAAGCAAGAGACTTTTGTACGCCAACACTTCAAGGTCTATTTGACCGTGCAGCTGACGATCTCTGTTAGGCACCGGTGCGACAGGTGAGCTCATTCATTATTCGATCATTTATCCATGCTGTGTTCACAATGTCTGCCCTGTGGTCCAGGTCGGAATGGCGGTCACTTGACTCCCGCTGCCTTCTCTGGTTTCGACGCCCGCACGACAAATTATGGCCCCGACGAGGCCAGGCGGTCGTACGCTTTGGAAGCACACACCACATCATCCTTCGTGCATTTCATTCGGGACCACGGGTGGACGAATGATGTCGATCTCGTGGATGGCGGCCATATCGATTTGTTGTTTACGGATCGACATGTCGAGGAGGTGGACCGCGACCGTGAGGCTGCGGTGCGTGCGGGATGGTCGCTGGATGGCGTCATAGAACTGAGCCGGGACGAAGTCGAGACCGTGAGCCCTTTTATATAGTGCATCACCCTCAGCTGATCGTTGCATTGCTGATGCCCCATACA
>JBBPSB010000160.1:0-39994 GCA_038093375.1 Xerocomus brunneocitrinus
CTCGGCACTCTCAGCTTGCTCTCTTATCTTTCCTCATCGTTTGCTCGTCATCGTCATCGCCTTCCCACGCTGATCTGCATTTTCGGATTAAGTTGGATTCACCACAACGTCTAGGTCTGTCATTGCAAACCCTTCCTCTGTCTATCCTGCATCCTACCTCCCTTGGGACGAGTCATACTCGCATCCCTAAACCCATCACACACTGACTATCTGTTTTACACCGTTGTAGATTCATTTCGACCCGTGCTCGTGCTCAGACCGAGACGAGCGCGCCCTTGTTGTGTCTTATATCTTGTCTCGTTCATGGTTATAAGGAATTCATGTATGGTGTCATCCTCAGTCCGTTGTAACCGCACGACAACTGAGGTGAGCCATCTTGTGTCATGTATTGATAGTGCTATCGAGCTGACAGGTACCTAGTACCACTGTCCCTCGATAGGTATGAATTCACAGAGTCCGTTGTAACCGCATGACAACTGAGTACTGCTGTCCCTCGATAGCCGTCGTGCCGCCAAATCAGATCGTAGCCTCTACAGACCAGTGCACAGCCACCCTACCATATCAGGATAATATTCCTAAATTTTGTGCATTTTTCTAAGCATTTTTGGACCATATTTAATTTTTTACAGTCACTACATACATATCATGTTAAAATGGTTATATCTTGGCCATTTCTTGGCCAAATCACATGAAAAAAGGGTAGGTAGATAGCCCTGAGCAAGTATTATCATGTCCGTAATATCACCTAAGTATAATTCCCACAATATCACTCGACAAAATGTCCCTTCTAGAATGACACCCCACCTGAAATCACTCATAACATTTGATCCTGTGAACCAAATCACATGAACAAATTGACATTGGGTAGTCCTAATGGAGTACTATATTGTGTCTAAAATGACCTATATGAATCCTATACTATTATATACATAAATGATGAAATAGATATTATATTCCTATTAGAATGACATCCAATGTAAAATCACCCATAACTTTTTATCCTGTGGACCAAATCACATGCCCATGCCCAGGGGGTCAAATGAAAGCTAAGAGTCAGTACTACCATTAGGACCAGTCCAGAATGGTCTAGGACTGACTGGGACCAGTTTTTTGCTTTTTTGACTTTGTTACCAAGGACCAGTCCTGGTCCTGGTCTTTCCTAAAAAGGCAAAAAAAAACAGATTGGACCAGACCTTTAAACACTACATGTATTGACAAATCTTGCGAATGGTTTCCATGCCAGGGGTCCAGGTGTAAGGTCACCTGTCTACTAAGTCTTCTTTTGTCCTCTATGTCCTCAGGCTCTATCTGACAGGATATAACAATGGCAATTCTCAATAGCAGCTGCATATGACAAATATGTATATATATATAAACATAGAAAGTAGCTCTTAACATAATTAGGATATATACAGACTGCATATTGCATATTTATGCTTTGAGAAATATGAATACATTTAATGATGCCAATTCTTTTGAATTGATACATAATGTAATAATTCAGAAATGCTGATACTAGGAATCAGCTCCTTCAGAGCAAAATCAAAGTCTTCTTTCTTCACCACTAGCTCTAAATCTGCTTCTGTTTTCATTTCAGTAATGAAAAACTGAGCAGAAATAGGATGGTATAGATGCTTAGGAAGTGTATTTAACTCAACTATAAGAAGATCAATTGGTAGATATATCAATTATTGTTGAAGCCAAATACCTCTTTCCTTCTCAAGTTCTGCAACTTTACATGAAAGTGCATGTAGAAGTGCATCACCACACAAGGCATGGAAATCTGCTCCAGTATAGTGAAAGGGGCAACTGGCAGCAACTGAAGCAAGGTTGAGATCAGCATGTAAGTTGAATTTTCGTGTTAGAGCCTTCAGAATATCCAACTGAGCTTCATGAGTTTCACAAACACCCAGATAGAGCATTCTATCAAATCTATGTGAAAAAATTAATAGTGATGTACTTGTTGAAAAGTAAAATGAAATATAACATACCTGCCTGGACGTAATAGTGCAGGATCCAACAAATCTGGTCGATTGGTAGCTCCAATCACAAACACATCTACACCTCCCACACTCATTCCATCAAGCTCAGCCAAGAGCTGGCTCACAATACGATCCATTACTCCACCAGAATCACCTTGATTTCCTCTCTTTGGAGCTATTGAATCCAGCTCATCAAAAAAGATGACACAAGGTCTGGCATCCCTTGCCCTTTGGAATATTCGACGAACATTGGCTTCAGATTCACCAATGTACATGTTGAGTAGCTCTGGACCCTTGACTGAGAAAAAGTTAAGTGAACAGGAAGTTGCCACTGCTTTTGCAATCAGAGTTTTCCCAGTTCCAGGAGGACCATATAGTAAGACACCTATATTAAACCAGTAAATCAATAGAAACATTATTCCAATTCAACTGACCTGATCTTTTCTTCAATCCATTTTGAAACAGTTCAGGATGGTCCAAGGGAAACTGCACTGTATCAAGGATTTCATGCTTCACCAGACCCAGTCCTCCCACATCTTCCCATAGGACCATTGGAATACTGGGTGCACCAATGCTTTGAGTAAAGGTTCTCCTTGCATTGAGCAAAGCAAGATTAAATTGTTTGGTGGATATAACTGGCTGAGTTGCTAGCTGAGGCATGTCAGAGCTATACTTCATGATCAGCAGAAAACAATGATCACAATATTGAACATACTCCATCATGGCACAAATATGTGTCTTGTTAATGAGATTAGCCAGGTCTGTGGCAACCAATGCTGCAGTCTGCTGGGCCAGCACAGCAACAGAGACATCTGGAGCAAAGAGTCCCATTTGACTCTCCATCTGCTCCAAGAGCAGATAAAAACGCTCCTCCTCACTCGGTGCCTAAACTCCAGATGTAAGAGAACGAAGAATATATAAAAGTTGGCTCCTACCTTGATCTCTATCTCATTACTGAATGAGATGCCTTCAGGTATCTTACCCTGCTCTACTATTCCGACTAGGATGCACTGCTGTCTTCGAGTCTTATTTGCTTCATCAACACACTGCTGTGCCAATTGAAAGGATGACTCTAGAAGGCTCTGTGTGAATATAAAGAAGGCAGGTCAAAAAACGAAGGATAGACCTTTGTTATCTGCATTAGTCGACAAGCGGCTCAATGCATCGGCATGGCGAAGTACGATCAAACATGGTGAACATGATACAGCGCTTGTCACTTGATCTCGCAAAGAAGCCTCAGTCTTGGTAATTGTTTCCGACAGAACATCAAAACAGTTGATCTGAAAACCATCATCTGAATCAAGCCCAGCTAAGTAACTGCACGCTCACCTCCACAAGATGAATTTGAAGATGACGGGCGATGCGTTCAGCCGCTGAGAATTTACCCGTCCCCCTCGATCCCGTGAGGAAAACCGTAGATTGCACACCCAGACTTGCTGCCTTGTCAAGCGACATGGCATTTGATAAGTGAGAGATCTGGCGAGAGGTTCCAAACACTGCTGGTAACACCACCTGTGCATGATCTGAAAGATAAAAGTCAACCCGAGAAACAAAAATGACCGAAATGACACCCAACGAAGGTCATAATAATCATATATATCCGGAACTGGAACATGCTCAACTCCGACTTGGATAATTTTCGTCACATTGGCATCGACAAAGCAGCCAAGGTTCGAGATTGAAGACGTTCGCGTTTGCCCAGCGGATTCATAAACCACATCCCGAATGACAAAGTAGATCACAACAACTGAGGAGCTGCGGGTAGCACCCCCTGCGAAATCACCTCGCCGTAAGGTGCAATGAGGATCCAGCGAACGATCAATGTTGATTCGCAAGGGGATGATGTCTCCGTCTTTGACTAAACGTTTCGACGAGCCAAAGTGTTCATGTAAAGCATCGATGAAGAATGGTTCATAGCGACGAAGGATCGAGAATGGCGAAGCTACCCTTGCAAGTGAAATGCTCCTTGCTGTTGGAATACCTGGATCTCGCGTTCCATATGGAGACGCGCGAACCACAATTTGGCCACGGCCGCCTGGGCACAAATTGTGAAGAAGGATGGGCGACAACATAGCGGATCGCCCGACCGAATCGCCGAAGGCTTCGTCAAGGGCACCGACACGCACAAGGCGTGAGGTCGAAGAACCGAATGGTGAAGCTAGTACCTGATTCTGGAGTTATAATCAAAGTGGAAACAAGCGTGTAAAAACGACATGCCCAATCACCGTTCAGTACTCCAAGCGGACGCAGATCACTTGTACGAATATAGAGCGTGACTTGATCTCGATCAGTGTCAATGGGAGACCATAAGGGTTGAACAGAGAATACAGCTCCTGAGCGCCAATAGATAAATATAAGCTGGCGTGCAACGATCTAATACTCACCGTTAGCATTTGCTTGTAATGGTTCCGGGGAGCAGAGCACAGCGGAGACAAGAAATGATTCGTTGATTTCCAAGTGCTCGTGACTAACATGGCTCTCCGCCTTGTCTACGTTCACCTCGTTGGATGAGGTTACTATGAATCGCGTCAATCCTCGTTGTGCGACACCTTGTTTGCAAGGCAATGTGAGGTTGACCGTATAGCCGAAGAGCGAGGAAGTAGGGAGCATCGATGAGCCGCATGCGAAGATGCTTGATGGGACGAAAATTTCTTCTCCATCGCGAATGACAACTTGGGTGTCGAAGAACCAATGCTCGAACGCTGCTCCATAAACAGAAGCCGCCATGTAGGCGTCCTCATGTTTTGCGGCCAAGACGACCTCCGTCAGAGCAACGTTTTCTACAGTAGATAAAATGACGGATTTGAAGGATTCATCTGAGCTTATCAGGGAAGGTCGAAATATGGCTGGATAAGTGACCAGCCAAGCGGGCGGAATAGAGATTTCGGACACCTTCACCAACGATAAATGATAGGAAAGGAGGTTATATAGCAATACACACAGTCGGATGACACATAGCCCAGCAGGTGAGGGCACTGGCATGATCAGATAGTGACCTGGTTTGGTACGGGCGCTTGGACTTTATGGATAAGATTCTGCGTGATTCGCCCGAGAAACAAAGCGCATGCCAAATATCTTGAGAGACAAGAACAGTATCTTCGCCTGCTGCTCCAGCAGTGCCCTGGACCAAAAAGTTGGCCTCCACTGTTGGAATGTGACGGAAGAAGAAACTCATGCCAGTGTGGATGAGCGTATGGACGACGTTCTGAAAACTCTACTTTGATTAGATAATCATACTTTTTGCAGCCCACCATGAATCGAGGCAGCACGAGAGGATTTGGTCGCGGTGGAGGTAAGCTCAAACGACCAGCCTCCGTGCACTCAGTTTTCACCTCATGTAGCCCGCGGAGGCGGTCGTGGTGGCTTCCAACATCGTGATGCTGGCCCACCAGACATTGTGTTAGGTACGTACAACATCAACCAGACACTATCCTACTCACCCCCCAACAGAGATAGGTGCATTTATGCACGCTGTTGAGGACGAAATGCTCTGTGCCTCCCTTATTTCGGACAAGGTACCTTATTTCAATGCCCCCATTTACCTCCAGAACAAGTCCGTCATCGGCAAAGTGGACGAGATACTTGGTCCGATCAATGAAGTGTACTTCTCAGTAAAAATGGGTGAAGGCATGGTAGCAACCAGTTTTAAAAAGGGGGATAAAGTCTATATTGGAAGTGACAAACTCCTACCCATCGAACGATTCCTTCCAAAACCAAAAGCGACAGGTAAAATACATTTCCTTCGAGGGCACAGATAACTAACGTGTACATCTTGATCTCCAGGAATCCTTAGTATGTCAATAACTTCGTGTGATGTCAGTTGGCTGAGCTATTTTCAGAACGTGGTCGTGGTGGCGGGCGTGGTAATGCACGCGGCCGAGGGGGTCCAAGCGGCCGTGGATTTCAGCGCGGCGGTGGCAGAGGTAGCAGAGGTGGTAGAGGTGGTGATCGTGGTGGCCGTGGCGGATTCAGGGGAAGTCGCGGCGGCCGTGGTATCAGAGGTAGTCGTGGCTCGTGATCTGTGGCTTTCAGATAAAATGAAATCCCTTGCAACCGATGTGTCCTCAAAAATCAGGATTTCAATGCTTTTACTTCAGCGGACACCGATTTGACCCTATCAGCGCGGCTTTGTTGAGACTCAATGGACTAGATGTCTTTTTAGTGTCTTTTTTCGCGGTGTAGCTCAGATGCTGGGAAAATGCACCTGCATAAGTTGGGGTGCCAAGGAAGCAGCGTTTGACAGAGTTTGCTGAAGCGCAGAATCAATTCGCTTGGCTACCAGACAAGTCAGTATGGTGGACATCGAATGGGCTTCACAACCCACGGTTAATTTCAGCAAAAGCAATAGGTTCGCTCAACACGTCCAAATCGCAAATATGATGTTGGGTTAAGGTCTCCGTTATGATTTCCTTGTTGTCGTTGGGCCTTGAGCGCCTACGGTCTGCTATTTCCTTGTCCCACTTCAGCCTTTGGTCTGACAACGACCAGATGTGACGATCCAATGCCTCATCGAATGGCTCCACGTCTAGACATGTGAACAAAAGAGTATGGACGGCTCAGACAAGTGTGATCGACGTACCATCCTCATCGCCACACGGTTCATCTGTAGTACGTCCGTTTATACGTAAATTGGGACGAGCGATGTCGAAGACGGTCTCCAGGAGCTGAATGTGCTATGATTCAACATTTACGGGAATAATCATGTACTCCGTGTTTACCTGATGAGCGTGTGGTGAAAGCGCGTCCTTGTCCCCAGGTTGCCCGAGTATTTCAAGTTCAGTGTCCAAACGGGCCAATAAGGCAGTGGACAAATTCTGCTGTATTCGTCTCCAATCCTGTTCACTTTCAACAGACACTTTTGGAAGATCTTCCCGTGCGTCCATGGATTTTTCAAGGATTGTCCGAGTGCTATGGTGTGGCGACACAGATCACGTTATTTGGACGCGTATTGTATCCATATACCTTGATTCCTACAACCATCTAGACAGCACCCCCAATGTCATCACTCTCGTTTTGGAAGCCCGGGACCGTAGCGCCAGGGAGCAGTCTGGACAGATCAACTCAGGAACAAGAAAGTGTGATCCCATCTGCACCGTCAGACACCTCCCTTTCACTTCAAGCGCAGCGTGAACGCCTCCCTATTGCAAAATACCGTGGGTTTTCGCATAGGTTTTTTCAAGGTTGCTCAAGCTCACTGAATTCAGGCGACAGGCTCCTATATTGCATCGAACAGTACCCAGTAACTATCGTCGTCGGACAAACTGGTTCTGGGAAAACTACACGTACGTACGACAGCTAAGGGCATGTTAACCGTTGCCCGAACTGAATTTTTTCTCAAGAACTCCCCCAGTATCTGTTTGAGGCTGGGTGGGCTGCCGAAGGCAATGTGATAGCTTGCACGCAACCTCGAAGAATTGCTGCAACCTCGGTTGCTACTCGTGTCGCTGCTGAAGTGGGAACCATCCTTGGAGAAGAGGTACGAAAAACCAATCACACAAATGAGTGCTCACAGATGCCATGTACACTTACTAGGTTGGATATACTATCCGATTCGAGGACGTGAGCGATAAAGATAAGACCCGGATACACTACATGACAGATGGAATGCTCTTCCGAGAAACTCTTCGTGACCCACTGTTGTCACGCTATAGTGTTATTATGGTGAGGACACGACGATGAACTTGATCGTTAGCTCTTGAATTCATCAACTGCAGATTGACGAAGCCCACGAACGCAGCCTTTATACTGATTTGTTGCTTGGCATACTGAAAAAGTTTGGAAAATTATCTCTAAGCCCGATTGTTGCATGCTGAGATGATCCACTGTAGGATTAGGCGCAAGCGGCCTTCCCTTCGCATAATTGTTTCCTCCGCCACGCTCGACGCTATGTCCTTCCATGATTACTTCTGCTCGGGGAATTCACCAGAAGAGGCCACTATCATCAGCTTAGAGGGAAGGATGTATCCTGTAGAAATTGCCTATCTAGAAGAGCCCACCACTGACTATGTTAAGATGGCTGTCGAGGTGGCCTGGAAGATCAACCTACAGGTGCGCTTGGTAATCCATATTTGGGGCGGTATTTGACAAAGGGGGTGAAATAAAAGAATGTACCTGGGGATATTCTTGTATTTCTAACCGGACGGGAAGATATTGACCAGTTCCTGGAGGCAATAACAGAGCTCATACCGACGTGCGAAGCCATCATTTCCAGATTAACCTGCAGCTGACAGTCCTTTACGCTACGCCCAGTTTGCCGCGTGGTTTCTCACAAATGATTCCTTTGCCACTCCACTCAGGTTTGAGTACAGAAGAACAGCTCAGAGTTTTCAGCCGCCCACATCCGAATTCCCGCAAGGTCATTGCCGCAACTAACATTGCCGAAGTGTGCCTCTTTCTCCATTTTACAGTCAAAGCGCACGTTTTCATGCACTTTACCAGGCAAGCGTTACGATCGATGGGGTAAAATTCGTAGTGGATTGCGGATTTGTCAAGGTATGTTCCATTTGTGAGGTGGTGCGTTCGTCACCTTTGTTTTAGATCCGGTCCTACAACCCGTCATCTTATCTTTCTTCGCTCTGCACTATTCCTGTCTCATTGGCGTCAGCTACGCAGAGAGCTGGCCGTGCTGGTCGCACATCACCTGGCGTTTGTTATAGATTATATCCCGAATCTTTTCTAGCGTCACTTCTTGCGAGCACTCCCCCAGAGATGATTCGTTCAGATATGACTACACCCATTCTTCAGCTCAAGTCCCTTGGAATCGACGATCTAATGAAGTTCGAATGGGTCTCTGCCCCACCCGCTGAGAGTATTCTGCGTGCACTGGAAGGCCTAGTAACAGCTGGGATGATTGGAGAAGATGGTCGATTGACTGTCATGGGCGAACGGGTTGCAGAGTGTCCTATCGAACTTTGTGTTGCCCGCATGGTAAATGCTCATTCCACATATTTGGCCAGGTCTAAACTCTTGATTCAGTTGTTTAGTTCCAAGGAGTTTTCTTGCGGGGAAGAAATTTTGACGATTGCGGCAATTGTATCCGTTCAGGTGTGTAGGACACCTTCTGTAGAGTCTCTTTCGTGATTGCGTGGGATTTAGGATGTTTTTGTCATACCAGATGGGGCAGCAGGCGCGCTTGCCGAACTCGAGAGACGTAAATTTACTGCTGAAGAAGGGGTGAGCAATATTTTGTATCTATCAACTGTCGCTGACTACCTCGAAGGATCATTTGACGCTTCTGAATGGTATGCAAATAACCAGTGCGAGCCGCAGGAGCACTTATGATTGACAGCGTACAATGCATTCACAAGATACGGACGCTCATCATCCTGGTGTAAAGCTCACGCGCTAAACTTTCGGGCGATGTCCAGAGCGGTGTCAATCCGTTCGCAACTGAGCAAGTATATGATGCGCTTTGACCTACCCACACAGAGTTGTGAGGGAGATGCAAAACGGCTGCGACAGTGCCTTGTGAGTGGATACTGGCGAAATGCGGCCCGATGGATGGCAGACGGAACATATCGCTCAGTTCAAAATGACCAAGTAAGTGTAGACTTGGCGGTCACGGGTTTTCTTACTTTTGGCAGATTCTACATGTTCATCCAACATCCGTCCTTTTTACCCGGAAGCCACGCACCGGGTGGGTGGTCTTCCACGAGGTGGAAGAGACCAAAAAAACACAGTAAGACAGTTGTGGTAGATCGGTTAGTTTACTGACGTGATCCAATGCAGGATTAAAGTAATCACGGAAATTGAGCCTGACTGGTAATGCGAAACAGGACGTTATTCTAATCCTGCAAACTGACCCGCAGCTTGCAGGCTCCTTGAATATGGTCACAAATATTATGATAAGCGTGTGCGAGGATGAAGGGCTGGCAACACATGTAGTGATAACAATCGAATTTTTATCGCGTTTGGGTCGGACTGTTCGAAGCGTGAGATAGTCAAATAAATAACACCATCGTTCATTAATACCGCACCAGCGTGCTTGATTCGTTCCGATTGAAATGGGTGCAAGCCAGTCCACACCGGACACACGCCCGAAGGTGTTCCATCCAGAAACGTCAATAGAGGTGTGTCGTTTCCTTGATCAGGCTATCAGAAGACTCAGATGACCAGGTTTCGCCGGATGTGGTCACCAACCTCTCCGCACGCCTCGCGTCCGAGGAGACAATGCCCGAACGACAGTTTGCAATGGATTCTCACATCCGAGAGAAAATACAAAACGAACTAGCAGCCTTGCGCGCTGAGGAGGAGAAGGTCCAACTTGAAATCCACCGTGCTTTGCAGAAGGAGAACCTGGATCGGGAGATGGGTGCGGTCGAAGATGGCGGTGCACACGGTGGCATGAAAACGAGTGTCGCGCTACTTGGTGACTTGGAGGAAATCAGAGAGAAGGTTGATAGGTTCCAAACGCGGCGCCAGCTTGGTGACTTTCCTTCTGTCAGAGAGACAGGTGAGGCGATTGCGTTGTGTTACAAGTGCGTATGATGTTTTCCGCTGGGTCATGTTGCAAACCAAAGACCTACAGAACAAACCCATCGGCACCTCTAGAATGCTGGAGGGAAGTTACTCGATTCAAAGCTGCTGTGGCAGACGCGGAAGCCGTAAGGGAGTCACCTGAGCCTTTCACTTCGGACCTTGACATAATTTTCAGCGATACCTGGCCTCATTGCGATGAGACGTTCATCACACGAGTTCTGAGACATGTGGCTCTGGCCTAGATGTAGACAACCGTCTGGTGAGCATTAGATGCGGATATTGAGTTTCTGCGTGGAAACCACGAAGTGCTAGCTAAGAGCGAGGGACCGGTACCAACGTCCCGACAGCGTAGGACGGTTTCGAAAATGATTGCGCCCAAGAAGTGCTGCGCATGTGTTCATTGTCACGAGAACGTACTGCCTCCCATGCTCGGTGTCCGTGTTGTCCACGCCTGCTATATTTTTGTCAAGTTGCCTTTGCTAAATTAATTTCACGAGGCACCATTTGACACCGCCATTCCGGATTAGGAAGTGAGCGGTTTGAAGTCGGACAACCAAATGATTGCCGAGCTCGGCAACCTATGTTCGTTTTACCGCCGGGCTTTATTTGCAACAATCCCACTGTGCTCATCTCTCCCTTCCTTCATCGATATCAAGGTCGCTCTCTCTCTGTTCTCTCATATCCCTGTATTTTTTGCAGGTGTCTTGTTTCCGGAGCTCTGGTCACTTCTGACACTGTCTCTGATTCATCGTCATCTTAACCCTTAATTAACCGACCTTCCCCGGTCGATAAACTGACGCCGAGTCACCGTAACGTTGATAACCGTGTCGCCCAGAATTTGGGGCCTAGACATAATGCAGAGCCCTGCAGAGGTTATAGATGTACATTCCTCACAATTGACGTATGTCGTCAACCCGTCATGCCCTTTCTTCCATTCACCTACACCCGACACAGCTCCAAGCCACCTGTCATCAGGAACCCTAGAGCCTGCAAAGTATGCCGTGCAGCCAAAGTAAGCGCTTCAAATACTTGTTCACGTTCCTTGGTTCACTCGCAAGTCAGATGAAGTGTGTTGGGGCCGAGGATGGGGAGAAGCCGTGCCAAAGATGTAAGAGGACTAACGTCGAGTATGTAGGAATTAATATGATCCCGCTTCCATGGTCATTACATCTTGCACCTTCAGATGCGTTTTCGAGAAACATCGCCGCGGCCGCAAGCCTGGGTCAAAGTACGATATAAACGTCTCGCTCTGCGAATATTCGTCCCTCTAATACATTTCCTCTCAGATTGTCAGAGGCATCGAAAATGCTCCGACGTTTGGAGAAAGGGCTGAATACTGCGAAGCTAAAGCAGGCCAATGAGACATCCATGTCTTCTGTTTTCCCTGCTGTTGACTCCCAATCTCCCCAAGTGGAAACACAATTCGGCGCCATGATCAGACCAATGGATCAATACAACACCTCGGGTAAAGATCCGATCTCACTTGTCTGTTTCTACTCACGTTAAGTGTCTGTGTTCATGACGTTTAGCCTCTGGAAATCGAACCTCCGATGGTGACGACGACGAAGACCGTGGGGATGAAAAGTTTCCCGCGAAACTCATCCGCAGAGAAAATTCCTTTTTCCGCACTATTCTCAACCCCGAGCACAAATCACCGTATCCCAATGTCACACCTCAGATACCTCGGAGTGATCTGGATGGTCTTCAACTCTCAAGAGCCACTTCTCTCCCAGCTGGATTTCAAGATCCAATTACTGCTGGTCTTATATCAGAAGACAAGGCCAAGATGCTCTTTGATGCCATCTTCTTACGCCTCAATCCGTTCATCAATTTATTCGATCCACAATTACACTCAGTCAATTATGTGCGCTCGAAATGCCCGTTTTTGTTTACTACGCTTATCGCCGCTGGCTGTAAATTCTTTGAGCCAAGCCTTTATAAGGAGTGTATCCATCTCGCACATGAATTGGCGGTCCGTGCATTTGCTGAGGGGTGGAAACGGGTCGAAGTCGTGCAAGCGTTTGCCTGCTTGACGTATTGGAGAGAGCAAGATGATAATGTAAGTAAAGCCTTCGTCTCACGTGCGCGCCTCCTGACATAATAATCCTAGCGTACATGGATGTACATTGGCTACGTGAGTGTGAAAGGGCGTGAAATAGCTCTGCAACCATTGACATAATCGATAGGCATGTCGGATGGCTGTAGAACTTGGTCTCAACCGTTATTTGGCAAAACCGCCTACAAACGAAACGGGATTCCAGCTCCTCGAGCGACGGAACCGCGAGAGAACTTATCTGGTGCTATTCGTTCACGATCGGAGTCTCAGCATGCAAACTGGGCGCCATTGGATGCTTCCTGAGGTAGTTAACATAAACTTGGATGACCGTTCAGTGTTTCACCTGCTTGGGTGCAGGATGACTTTATCAGACACGCAGATACCTGGCATGAACGGGGTGGTTCTCCGACACGATGCGAGGATGTTGTCGTCGCCGCATTTATACAATTGCGGAGAATTGCAGTGAGTGTGTTTCGCTGTTGATAGGTCAAAGAACTAACACAGGTATTGTAGGCAGAGACCACCGATATGCTGCACACTAACCGAAGTCTGGTGGACGGCGGCGGCGGTCAGATTAACATTGACATGGCACTAAAAAATGCGAATGCTAAGTTATCGCTGTGGACAACAAAATGGGAGCACGAAATGCGAAGAGGTGAGAGGCGATGTTCCACTCAATCAACTTTGCTAACCCCTCACCAGCAAGCGGCGAATCGTTTCATTTCTCGTTCCTCAACCTGTTTTGCTTATATTCCAGCCTCTTCTTGAACAGTTTTGGGGTACAAGCCGATGCCGCTCCAGTAAGCAGTCCTTTGAATGCTCTTCCTGTCTTGTAATGATAGCAATTTAGGAAAATCGGACGAATAGTCACCTGCGTGCACTATCCGCATGTTTTGAGAATGCACTGAACGTCCTTCATATTGCCTCGAAGGATTTCCGGGATCTTGGTGTACTGGTATGTATGATTATCCTTATGCGTTTGCCTATTATACCCTTCAACCCTCCAGAGATATGGCCAAGAATCCACAACAGTGATGACTGCGTACTCTGCAATTTTCCTGTTGAAGGTACGATTGTTTATATTCTGTAAAACCGATGTTCACCGTTCGCCAGTTGCTGCGGTGCTCGGATGCAAATCCTGGCTTGCAATCTGAATTACCTGAAGGTGCAGCGCGCGAAATTCATGATACGATAATAAGGGCAGCAGAAGCCTATAATGAAGCTGCCCATTTATCGCCCACCTCGTCATTCGCTGCCTATCATGCTCGTTTCTTGTGGCACCTCATTCATATGCACCGCGCACGTCCGGGTGCGATGAAGGATCGGTCTCATCACGATACTTCTTTTGACCATTCTATTCAGAGTATGGCTTCCCTCTACTTCCGTCCGGCTATCACTGACAGCAACCATTAGGAGAGCAGGAGTCTCCATCGCAGACGACACCTTCCCCCCATGGTGGCCCTCGGAACCCATCGTCTCATCATATCAACTATACCATCACGAGTCCTCAAGAAGGATATTCCCCGAACGCCAACGGTGTCATCTACGGTCCTACAACACGAAGTGGACCAGTTCCTTATCCACCCCCAACTGGTCCACCAATCTATACCCCAGCAGACCACCATTATTATCGCGCCATGTTGTTCGATCTCGGATTTGGAGGCGAAGATCATCATGTACTGGCGACGACTGATGGCATGCACAATGCCTATAGCGATGGCATGACCACTCACTATACCCAATATCCATATGGTTCCACCCAACCCCTCGGTCAGGCTGGCTTTGTCGGAAGTTGATAGGCTTCTGATTAATTCTCGCTTTCGTCCACCTTCGTAGACATCTGATTGTTTGTTGTATCGCTTGTTATGATTTGAGCAACTAGTTATGATACATGCTTTGTATGTTTTGTATAATCACATCCTGTTACTCGTCACCAATGGAGAACACCACGACTTTTTGACCAAAAGCGATTGCAAGCAATGGCTGACCGCGCAGTGCCATGAAATCAAAATCTCGGATGCGATGTGGTCGGGGAGCTACGTTAATGATGCTAGGCTGTGCATGTGCATAGCCGATATTATGAACATGAAGAACTGCCCCTCTTTTGACGGAGTTGGCAGCGATCGCGAAGTAATCCGGGTTTGTCGGACACCACCTATTTCAGGTTTGTATACAATCCAAAACAGATACGGAGGGGACGTACCGGAAGACATGCCCTCCATCTTGGAAGCTAACTCCCGTTTGTGTCGGCTTGCCGCCACGTAGTTTTGACATGTCCCAAATGGCAAAACGCGATCCATAGGTTCCCCCCACGCTGTAGGCAAATTTTCTGTGATCGGGTCATGTTTTCCGAGAGCCATGCACATACATATCGGCATTATCACGACGCCATGCGGCAAAGCCCATGTTCTGGGACGACTTTCCCAGGAGCGAATCACTCAGAGCATGTGGATCGACAAGCTCCACCAATGTGGAGTGCCTCCAACTCCCTTGTTCCGTCGAAAGGGGATCGGTCCGCCAATCCGTGAGAAAGACCGATCCACGGCAATCAGAAACGAGGAATTCCTTGCTGCTCCCGGGATGTGAGCCAACGGTGATCAAAGGGTGTCGGAAAGCGATGACATAGGCGGTTGGCTGGGGTCGGGAATTGGGCGGAGAAGAAGCGTTCTGACCGGAAATTTCGGGAGATGCCACTGCGGACGTAATGTTGAGCGTGGGCTGGAGATCCCAAACCATGAGCATCTTGTCGTCTATGGCCGATGAGTGAGCTGGCCAGCCAAGGCTCTAAAATGACTTGCCGGACACGGAAGCAACGTAGCGGGCATTATCTTGATCGAGGCCGCCACAAAAGCACATGTCGTTGACTTTGCCATGATGCCCGCTCAAGCCACCGCCAAAAGGGAATATGTACTCGCTGGCCGAGGCAGACTTTGTCAATTGGTGCAGACCAAAGTCAATACCAGCTGCCACAATTCTATGAATCAGACGTTACATTTCCAGGTGGATACTAGATGCGTGTGAGGACGAACTCGATGAGCCAGTCGTCGCTGCTGCTAGGTGAGAGCGTACGAGGCGACCAGGCTAACGCGGTGACTCTAGTCCCGATGTGAAATGAAGCTAATCTCTTGGCGGACGTTGAACTCTAGGATAGAGAAATTTAGAGGAGAGAGAGAGACAAGAGAATTTGGCTGACTATCTGGTAGACTTCAACAGAATGCTCACCTCCAAAGGCCAAGAGGTCGTGTCCGTCCTCGTGGTAGCACGAGCGTACCACGTACACGTCCGAGCCGTGGTCTATCCTGACGATACCACTGTCCATGAGTGGTAGAATCTATTTGAGCTAGATGTTGGGTGAAATTTGGCAGTAAACAAGGTCTTTGCATGCCACCACTCTCCACCGCTAAAACTCCCAAAGGCCCAAATCCGTTCCTCTTGCTTGGACTCGTTCTCGTTTCTGGTGGAACATTTTACCTCGTCGTGAAACACAGAGAATCAACTCATCCAGCCTCAAAGCAACCTCTGCAGCACGCCCATCCCCTCGTTCCACCGCGCCAACTCGACCGCCAGGATACACACTAGGATACATCACGTCTGATATCAGTAGATCATGGCATCAACCATACCAAACGCTACGCAACCAGCATTCAACTCGGATAAAGTCACCGTCGTATACGTGCTCGGCGGTCCCGGTGCAGGCGCGTTTCTGGATACTCCTAGGATTCCTCACGATCTAACATCCGAGAAGGAAAAGGAACTCAGTGCAACAGACTCGTAGAAGACTTCAAATTTTGTCATCTATCAGGCGAGTCGTTGCCTCGCACACTGACCCTGCTCTTGCTGATGAACGCGGGTGCCCTCGTAGCCGGCGATCTCCTGCGTGCGGAACAGCACCGTGAAGGGGCTCAGTACGGAGAGCTGATCCGGACTTACATCCGTGAAGGAAACATCGTTCCACAGGAGGTCACCATTAAGCTTCTGGAAATCGCAATGTCTGCGGCGCTGGACACACGCTCTGGTCCTGGGTGGACAGATGGCAAAGGTCGTTTCCTCATCGACGGCTTCCCGCGTAAAATGGATCAAGCTATAACATTTGAAGAGACGGTATGCCACGCATTCATGCCCTTTCGCGCCACTGGTTCACCCCGCAAAGGTTTGCCCCGCATCCCTGGTCTTGGTCTTTGAAGCGGACCAGGAAGTAATGATACAGCGTATTTTGGAACGGGGCAAAACTAGCGGGCGTGAGGATGACAACATCGAGAGTCTCAATAAACGTTTCAGTATGTCTTTTTACATGGCGCAAAAATTGATTGAAAAACGGTCATTTAGAGTCCCACGAGGAGCTTTCTCGACCTGTTATAGAGTACTTGGAAAAGCAAGGCAAAGTCGTCAAGGTATGGTTCAAGTTGTGTACCACAGACGGAATTCTGATCAGTCGCAGATTAATAGCAACCAATCCATCGAGCAGTGCCATAAGGAAGCTAGCGTGGCAGTGGCCAAGGTCTTAGTTTGATTCCTCGGTATACCCTGTGATCCTGAGATATCAGAGGCCTTGATACGTGGCACAATACAGCAAATTTAAACGTGAACATAAAAACTTTTTGGTGACGTATCTATGCGTTGCGCAGCCGTGCAAATAGCTCGGCCGCCTTTTTCTATTTCAAAGATAGCACCATCCGCACACAGCAAATGCGCGTCCTCGTCCGTCTTATCCTAAAAGGGCGTCAGTAATTCTGTGCAAACATAAATGAAGGAGACGAACAGGTGTCCACTCCCAGCCCCCACACCTGAAACATTCAACGACCGTATCACCGCCACCACTCTCCGTGATATCCCCATTCTCTGAATATCTCAAGTTTACGTGATTTCCATCTTGATATGCTGCGCTGAGCACTGCAAAGGTTTTCTCTGCGAATTTCTCCCTAGCTTGGGGGATATCCAGGGTAAAACTCGGATCGCGTTTGGGCCGAATCACGACCACATCCATTGAAGTGTCTATTGGGGGATGCTTTGATATCGTAGGGGTGATGCGGAACAAGGACTCCAGCCGATCTACGTTTACGGTCGATAAGAAATAGGCGAATGGGCCATGGAGGTCCAACGCAGAATCTCTTTGATTGATGTCACTAACGGGGATAAAGTCGGCCTTTTGCGGGTCGTAGATATGGACGACACCGGACGAAGGCGTAGGAAAGAGCTTGACATGGCTGGTATACCACTTTGAGATGTTCTGCTGCGCTGCGATTTTAAATCGTTCGATGCCAGGTATTTGCTTACGGAGTTTCTCCGAATCCCTGAGAAGTGCTGCGTGCAAGGCTGTGGAAGTGACAACGACCGACGCTACGGGCCGGGTGTCGCTGCGATCATGATCTGAAAGGCCAGGGCCAAGAAGCGAAGTGAGGGATAGAGATAGTGGTCTTAGCGTCGAGGATCCGAGGAATGCCTCTAAAGATCGCAACTTGTAGGCGACCGGCTCATGTGGTGGAGCGGGTCCGAACAGGGAAGCATGGAGAGCATTCGCAGTTCCGCATGGAACGAGTACAAAGTAGATCGAAAAAGAGTGGTCGTTTACAAAGGCAAGATGGTTGAGTATTTCGTGAAGGGTGCCGTCTCCAGAGCCAAGCACGACGGTGATATCTCTCTTATGTTTCTTGAGAAAATCGAGCACGACTTCGCCTGCATCGCCGGGAGCGCGCGTGCGGATGATCTCGCTGGGGATCTGGTTCGCAGATTGGAGGCGGGGAATGACATGGGCATTGAAGAACTGCTCTGCGGTGGAGTCGCCGCAGACGGGATTGTACACGACGATGACTGACATCGGTGGGTCCTGGCAAGTACAATTGATTAACGCCAGCGCTATCTCTTATGCTATCTCTGCTCCGTCGCGTATCGACAGCCACAGCATCTTATCAAGGTCGTCGAACAATGACCTCTGTCGCTCCAGAGTTCAAGCAATTCAGACTGGCACTCATCCAGCTGGGCAACCCCTCTCATGTCCCAGAAAATCCCACCCCAGCAGACATCAAACATGCAAATCTCAATCATGCCAGGGACATGATCAGTCGGGCAGTACAGAACACCAACGGAAAGCCAGACCTAGTTGTATTGCCTGTAAGACCACTTTTCTTTCACTCGACCTTGCATAGTATTATGGTCAACCTGGCAGGAGTGCTTCAACTCACCCTATGGCCATGTGCACTTCCCTGTGTACGCCGAAACTATCAGCTTTACTCCCGGCAAAGAATACGACACCAAGAACACCCAGAGCCAGAGCGTCAGAGCGCTCTCAGAAGCAGCATCGGAAAACCGAATCTGGCTCATTGGAGGTACACCATGCACTTGATGTCATTCGACCAGTCGATTCAATGACAAGTTAGGCTCTATACCCGAGAGGGACGCAGATGACGGCAAGCTCTACAATACTAGCATCGTATTTTCGCCTGAAGGCATGTCATGATCCCATACTTCATCTTGGTCACTCAACCTTTTGCCAGGCAAACTTGTGGCGACACATCGCAAAGTCCACTTGTTCGACATTGATATCCCAGGCAAGATCACTTTCAAGGTACGTGCGCTCTTTTCCGGTACAAAACAGATAGTTGATTATGTAGGAGAGCGAAACGCTGACAGGTGGCTCTTCTACGACGTTCTTTGATACAGGTAGGGACCTGTCAACTTGGGTTGAACAGTTGTGAAAACTGACGATAGAGTTCGCGCGCGTTGGACTTGGAATATGCTACGACGTTCGCTTCCCGGAGCTTGCCATGATTGCCGCACGCAAAGGTTGGGGTTGACGTATGGGCAACTAATGGGAACAGTATACTAAGCACTGCTTGACAGGCTGTCACGTACTCGTCTATCCTGGGGCATTCAATACGACGACAGGGCCGCTCCACTGGGAGCTGCTCCAACGAGCTCGGTAGGCAGCAGCAGAGCCGAGACACAATCGATCTGACCCAAAATCCTTCACAGGGCGACCGACAATCAAGTCTACTTTTCGATGTGTAGCCCCGCACGAGATCCAAAAGCAGACTATCAGGCAGTGAGTCGTCTCGGAAATTGCGGTGTCTAATCCTTGACGATTTCGTGTGACAGTACGGCCACAGCATGGTGGTCGATCCACTGTGAGTGCTGTTGTAGGGGGCGATGCAGTCACTGACATGAAATAGCGGGAAAGTGCTTGGGCAGGCTGAGGAGGGCGAGGCCATCCTGCACTTTGATATCGGTGAGTTTTCCCTCAGGCTGGATGCGAGCGACATTCAACATCTCCCGCAAGATCCCCAAGTGTATCATTCGGCGAGGGCAGGGATACCTGTGACTATACAACGACGATTCGATGTCTACCCTGATGTTAATGGAGGGCCTAATACAGCTGCGTAGACACTAGTGTACTTGATCTGTAGGCAACCCTGAGGTAGAAAAAACATAGTTGATCGTTGCTAGTCACTTCCAAAAGTGGACACGCAGAAACTTCTAGTACATTCTGCAACATTCTACTAGTACAGCATTAGACAGCCTAAAGAACCCATCGCCATCCGTCACTCTCTTAGTTCTGTTCCATCCCATCCTCCACACTCATCATGGTCAGAGAAACGTTTGTCGCTTCCTTTTGACTGCACCTCTCGACTGATTCGTCTTGTCTAGGAAATTTTACGATTTACTCGAGGTATCTCCCGACGCCTCTGAGAACGACCTCAAAAAGGCCTACAGGAAAAAGTTGGTTAATCTCTCTCTTACCTTTCTTGCCCTCACCTCTCCACAGGGCGCTCCGACTACACCCAGATAAAGGCGGTGATCCTGAGCTGTTCAAGGAGGTAACTCACGCGTATGTCCCTGTTTGCCCCACGCACACCGTCTGCTGACTCACCCTTGCCAGCTACGAGGTTCTCGCCGATCCCGAGAAACGCAGTATATACGATACTCGTGGCGAGGCCGGTCTCTCGGAACAAGGTGGAATTGGTGGCATGGACCCACAGGTTAGTCCCTTTTCACCTTCTTTTCCCCTCTTCAACTTGATCGGCGTTCCTATATTAGGATCTCTTCAGCCAACTCTTTGGTGGAGGTGGCTTCTTTGGTGGAGGCGGTGGCCGCCCGCAGGCCGTCCGCAAGACCAAAGATCTTGTTCACCGTGTCCAGGTGTCGCTCGAGGACCTCTACAAAGGCAAGACCACCAAACTCGCTCTCACGCGAAACATTCTTTGTCCAAAGTGCAGTGGCAAGGGTGGAAAGGAGGGTGCCGTCCGCACGTGTGGCTCGTGCAATGGTCGTGGTGCCAAGGTCACGCTCCGCCAGATGGGTCCCATGATCCAACAAATACAGTCCCAGTGCGACGAGTGTAATGGGACGGGAGAGGTTATCAATCCCAAAGATCGCTGCTCAAACTGCAAGGGGAAGAAGGTCCTGCCGGAGAAAAAGATTCTAGAGGTTCATATAGACAAGGGCATGAAGGGTGGCCAAACAATCACCTTTGCAGGTGAAAGCGATCAATCGCCAAATGCTCAGTCTGGAGATGTCGTAATCGTTTTAGAAGAGAAACCTCACGAAAGGTTCAAGCGCCACGAAACCACTCTCATAACCGAACTCGAGATCGACCTTCTCACCGCCCTCGCTGGTGGCGAAATTGCGATCAAACATCTTGATGATCGAGCATTAATCATCCGATTTTTACCAGGGGAAGTCGTTAAAAACGGTACATTGTGTTGTTTCCACGTCGTATCTTCTCTTGTTTGACGTTGGTTTTATCAGAAGCTGTCAAGGTCATCCGGTCACAAGGGATGCCATCTCAACGGCATCACGAGCCCGGTGATCTTCTTGTCAAGTTCACTGTCAAATTCCCCGATACCATCGATCCATCCAAAGTTGCTTTCCTTGAGCAGGCCCTTCCACCTCGCACTCCCGTGCAGCATTTCCCCAAGAGTGTCCATCTGGAAGAGGTAGATCTTGATGAACCCGACGCGCGATCGAGAGCTAGTGCCATGGCGGACGACGCAATGGACGAGGATCACGACGGCCCGCACCCCAGTGTGCAATGCGCCAATCAGTAATTGTATTTTCTCTGGGCTGATTTGTCATTTGATATTTGTTGCCACTACACTACCCTGATGATTGCCCACCTGTGTCTCCATAGATCCGTACACATCTTCCTTCGTAATTAATACGCACCAAGGAACTCTCTGGGATACATACCATCTGAAGCACATCGACTATCATGAGGTCACATCCCACCGAACCTGAGTGACGGTCGAGATCAGTGCAAGGTCGAGGGTACAACTTTCTTACTTCTGGGTTACGCTTGAAGATCTCATAGGCGCTGTGATTGAAGAAGCTGGCCTCGGTTTCATTTTCTGAATTCAAAAGTCAATGATAGGAGAGTAGACCGACTTTGACACCTACCAAGACCAACATCCGCCAGGGTCTTTGTATCATCTTCGAGGATCCACTCATCATGATCCAAATTGATAATCAGATTCGTGGTCTAAGCCGTTACAGGTAAGGAAGCGGCCTTCCAAGACCAAGTGATTTGCGTACCTTTGCACCGTGCGCCTTTGCATAGAGCTTGACAGTATCTAGCTTGACACGTCAAATAGCGCTTTTCGTCGATTGAGGTGTACGAACCTAGGACCACATTGCGGTACGGCCGCCAGGCAGATCCAGTCTGAATAACTGAGTTGGATCAAAAGGAGGCTGTATACAGCAAACGATCGCAGTATACCCTGGCGAACAGTTTCTTTCAAGTCACCGACTGTCGTCGTTTCGAGGTTGAGTTTGTGGAGGACGAGGCTGCGCTCTGTGCGGTATTCGAACGACTTGATCACACGGACGGTGATCGTCGCCTCAGTCCGCGGAACTGCTTCGTTGGTTAACGTGTTTGATATTCCTTCGGACATATGTTCAGTGGAAGGTGTTTAGGCTGAGGATATACTTGCCAGCAAAGTTAGTAAGGCGATAAAGTTCTCCGAGTCTGCAGAGGCATTGTTCAAGTTTTCCACACTACTACCATCGTTTGCCAGCTCGATAGTCAAGGAAACTTTGTTCGCTGCCAACTTGATGGTTGGTTATTCTGTATCCTGACTCTGGTATCTCTCAAGCTTCACTGACTGATTAGTCTCCATGAATACCAACATATCCACTGGCTCGGCGGATCAACTGCAAGTCGAGACATCACATTGCGTTCAACGAGATCCGAGGAAACTGACAAATTTGAACGAAATCCTCTCCTGTCTGTCTTGGTACCAGTCCGAGGAAGCGACACTCTCTAATTCCCTCGCTGAATTGCTTTCCGACCGCGCCTCTATAGAAGATTCACTTCGCCGACTGGAAACACTTGTCCCTCATCTAAATGACCTATGTCTTGAATCTCTACAACTCAAGGGGAGAGTTTCCTCCACGGCAAAGACAGCGGACCGCGTCGGCGGGCGGGTCAGGACTCTTGACCGGGAGATGAGTCGCATCTCACAGGCAGCCGAACGAGTGGGGCAGGTGATGGAGCTCAAGGTGATTCACTGCATGCCATGTCCAAACCGCTGGCTTACATTCTCCAAGTCGTCTCTTTCCCAATTGCAGTCTTGCACTGAACACCAGGACTGGGAGTCGGCAACTAGACATTGTGCTCGTGCCATGTCGCTGCCCTTTGAAGTCATCTCTGGCCCCTTTGCCGACTCCTCCGTGGTATATACTTTCTAGCCACGACATGTATTCAAAGCTTATAACCTTCCCAGCCAACTGCAGAGAATCATCTCCCTCCTGCGCAGGCACTTCAAGCTGCGAGGGAACAACTTCTATCAATATTCCTCAAACAATTCGCACAGGCATCACAATCTCGTGACGCAGCTGCAACAAGCCGTTACTTCAAGCTGTTTCCCGCCATTGGTTGGGAAACAGAAGGTCTCGAGGCATATGCATCGTTTGTTGTCGACTTGGTGCGAGTAAGGGCACCTATGTCTGCAAAAAGTAGGTTTTTACGCTATTCGTTTGCAACGTGCTAACTGAAGAATTGACAGCCTCTTCCCCACTATACTATGTCACCGTTTTGACTGCACTTTTTGAAGGTGTAGCCATGATTATTGACCAGCACCACCCTGTCGTGGAAAAGTATTACGGTGCAGGAAATATGCGAAGTGTCATCAAAAGGCTATTGGAGGAATGTGATCGGGTGGTCCGGAACACACTTGAAGCTTGGAGGGATGATCGATCCATTAAGAGAAAGGTGGAATTCTTTCTGTCTCTATGGTATCCGACTGTGCTCAGCTTCTCTCAGTTGTCAGATATCTCAAATTCAGTGGCAGCTTTGTCTACTCGGAAACAGACCTCAACAGCAATAGACGTGGATGAGGTTGATCCGCGTGAGGTGGACAAGGTGTTATCCGAGATCGCCGGAATGAGCGGCCGATGGCACTTGTTCAGAAAGTTCCTCGTCGAACAATTACAGGTTTGCACTTTTACCTGATGCTTGCTCATCGTGTTGCCTGACAAGAACACCCTAGGAAGAGGAGGGAGCTGTAGACAGTGAATTCAACACGAATGACCAGAATCCACAGCCTATTTTCAAATCCCCCAATCTGCACGCACAGTCACTGCTGCTGATCGAGCCTGTTTCACTCCTGGATGCAACGTCATCTCAAAAAGACTTCGATGACTTGTTGAGTTCTTGTTATATTCCTATGGAAGTCTGGTATATCCGCGCGATCATTGACAAGGTCTGTCTGTAAGGGTCTAGTGTTTCGAAATGCCACAACCAACTATCACAGGCTCTACACCTCTCCAGTCCTGATTTCTCCCAGACTCCTGCGACTACCACCACACCAGACGACGTTTTCTACATTCTTAAAACGGTGTACACGCGCCTGTTGTCAACAGGTTCTTTTGGAGTCTTGGAACGGACTACCGATCTTCTAAAGGATGTGTTGGACCACGACTTTGTCGGTGGTATCAAAAAGAAACTTGATGATGTTTACCGCGTTGGCACAGGAGTTCGAACTGAGAAGTCTGAGAGAGAAAATCGGACATCCTTTCTCGTGCGTTCGCGCTCTTTAGCTGGATCGACCACCTAACTTTCCTTCAAAGGTACTCTTGAACGACCTCGATGTATCTTCATCACATATAGAGAGGCTCGTGAAGGACCTGTTGTCCCAACCTGCCATCCCACAGCTATTCCTCGATGCTGAACAGCCACGTGTAAAAATCATCGTAGGGGGCTTCCTTGCTTCCACGACCAGATTCAAGGCAACCCTAAAAGTAATTTCCTAATATGACTACGCAGCATTTGTCTAATGACCCCTCCAGGCCGGTATAGAGCAGTTATTCAATCAACTGATGCGATCAAGGCTACGAACTTTGGTACCTGACGTTTACAAAGACGTTTCTTATGTTCTCGACGAAGATGGGTATGCAACCGCAGAATACCAAGACATTGTGAGGAAACGATTTGTGAAGGTGTGGGAAGGGTTGACAGATGGGTACAAAGTGAGTTTTATGGTCTTCATACGACTGAACCTACATTAGAGAGCAGGATTCATGCACCGAAAACAACTATCGTATCTTGTTTGGTCTGGCCCTCGATGTTATCCTCCGACCATGGGAGAAATACATTTTGACTCTTCATTATTCCGAGGCATGTCCAAAACTCCTGATGTCATGTTTCCCGCTGATGTCACTATTAGTTGGGTGCAATACGCTTTGATCGCGATCTTCGTTCCATAATGGCGTATCTGTCCTCTCAAACGGTATTCGGCGATATTCGAGAAAAGTTCATTCGGCTTCAACAGATCTCTTCGCTACTGAACCTGGACAGTGTAAGTTTGATTTCGTATGGCTAAGCATAGTACTAGAGTCAAGCTTTTGTTTTATCAGGATGAGGACGTCGAGTCATTCTACAGTGGATCAGGAATTTCTTGGACATTAAGTATGCAGGAAGCCAAGGACATCGTCAATCTAAAGGCTTGAAGCTTGAAGTCCGAATAAGCACTGCGTTCACCTTGCTATGGGCTGGATATTCTAACTATCCTTGCTGCTTTCTTCACCGATCGACAATGATCAGTACGAGCACTACGTACCACTTTACTTGCCATTCAATTGGTAACCGACCAGTTACGAATATCAATACTTCATTAATTGGCAATGCACAATACATAAGGTCGTTCGGCGACAAGGCGTATTCAAATCCAAATAACGGGTAACCATAGTGCGGGAGCGTCACTGTCGTCTTCTCTGCATTTCGCAGTCAACCACGACGGAGAGCATCCAAACGTGCCTGAAGGGAGTCTTCATCAGGAATAGCAACATCACCACCATGACGATCGTCCCCCTGGGATGGGCCGCTTGTTTCTCCAACTGCCACTGGTTTACGATTCTCGGTTAGCGGTGAGGATATGGCACCAAGTCCAGTTGGTGCCTCGGTGAGCTACAATTCATCATGTCAGCGTGTGATTTACGGATCTTGATGATATTCCGTACTTGTTGCGAGAGATCAACGCCAATTTCGTCTAGGACCTGCCTCAAAATCTTGTCACCTTCCTCCTCTTCGTCTTCGAGTTCATCATCCATCACGTCGTCCACAGCGTCAGACATCATCTCTTCCTTCATATCCATCATCGAGCTTTCTTTCTCAAAGTCGTTCATGATTTTCTGAATGGCTGGCAGGTTAAGGCCACGATTCATGGAAGCCATAGCCTTTCAACGAGCAGGGGTTATGAATGGTAGATGACATTGACCCAAATCATGAGACGTACTCTTGTCGCTCCACGCATGGCCTCCGCCATTTGTTGATTACTGCGGAGGGCCTGTATCCTCAGGCCAACGGCTTGTAGTTGTGTCTTCATCTGATAGAATTTCTGGATATATCTTCGTGTGCGAACGAGATCCTTGGCCATGACTTTACACGCGTTCTACTAAGACAATTGACGAAGGTTGCATGAGGCGCTGCAGGCCACATACCATCTGACCAGCCTTGGCGCTCTTCCTAATATCCGCGACGAGTTTCTTCTCACTTTGCTCAAGCTTCGAGCGCTCCCTGTCAAGCTCGCGCTGAGCCTTCCCAAGAGCTCGTTGGTGTTGACGGAGCCGTTCGGCGGGAGTGACGGTCCTGCCAAAAAGTGTTTCCTGGTTGAAAATTAGAACATTTCACCACACTGTAGCTGCACATACGATGATATTCATGACTGTCGATGCTCAGGGTTGAACGTTGAGTTGCAGCAACGGCTGCGCTTGAGCCAAGCTTGCTGTCCGCCAAGCCAAGCACTCGTAGGTTACTACTTTTAGCAAGGGTGAATCACATAACGGTACCGTCCGGAATGTGCCGTTCGGAGAGTGAAATATCAAGCCTAGCAAACCTTAACCTTCAATCTCATCGTACACAATCACCATCATCCAAAAAGCCATCCGCAAGCATGGTATGTTCAATCTGCCCCTCCACGCCATTTCTGACAGTCCGGTAGACTCTCGTAGTTGATCTGTTGAACCCCTCCCCCGAACATGAAAAGAGACAGCACAAACTCAAGCGTCTCGTACAATCACCGAATTCGTACTTTATGGATGTGAAGTGCCCTGGTCTGTCTCCCTTCCTATCCGCGCTCTCAATCGCTGACATGCTTTCTGACTCGTAGGCTGCTTTGCCATTACAACCGTCTTCTCGCACGCACAATCAGTGGTGTTATGTGGCTCCTGTGCAAGTGTCCTGTGCCAACCCACAGGAGGAAAGGCACGATTAACCGAAGGTTGTCTTGATGATTGTCTACTTATCCATTTGCTAATATGATACTACGTCCAGGGTCTTCCTTCCGTCGGAAGAACTAGGTTTCTTGACTGCCTCATCATCTTCTCACTTGTTGCATTGTTTTCATTTTTATGTCGCAAAAATACAGGTTATCGTTTTAGCGTGACTCTGCGGAACACATATACTTAAACGACATGACCTTCTGTACTCACTTTGAGCACCAATGACCAACAATTATCTGCGTCAGGTTTCTATAGCCCTGACGAATAATGTTTACGTAATGTGCATATTATCCTTTGAACTCGAAGTGCTGCCATGGATCTAAATCCTATAGGCAAGCACTGTGCCCTACAGTCGTGCAATGTTCTCGATTTCCTGCCCATTCAATGCAGTTGTTCGGAGTGGTTCTGCAAGCTTCATATCTCACCAGACCTCCACAGCTGTGCTTCTGTGCAACAGCATCCACCAAAGTCTTCATCCACTTCGAGCCGCTCCAGCTGTACCTTCTCGGGATGCGACAAGCCTTCCTTTACGATTGCTGTTGATCCTTCAAGTGCTGTTCAAGGAGCTTGTCCTGGCTGTCAACTTTCTTTTTGCGTCCAGTACGTTTACAGCTACATGGTACACGTCACGTCTCCGAGATATCTTACATGACCCATAGCCACCGTCATATGCAGTCTCACTCATGCACTAGTCTTACCGTCCGGAATGATGATACCAAGCACGAAGCTGCCCGTGCGATTCTGGCTGAAAAGCTCCAGGCACCTAATACCTCCACATCCCGCACCCCTGTGGTGGTGCGTCAACATAGGAAGCTTCCTCTCGATTCCCAAAAACTGGCGCAGATGCAAAAGGTCAATTTAATGAAATTGCGTCACAAAGCGATCCCTGCAAACCCCAAGGACAAGGGTTCTGTGGTACCCATCGACCAACGTCTTCATGTGATCGCGTGTGTTGAGATCATTGGCCAGTCAACAAAGGAAATCGCTCTGTGGTTCCAAAAGGTAATCCGGCTTCGCACCAAATATTCGTTGTCTAACGTTCCATAAGACGACGATCACGGGTAGGGCACTGGATCTGACTGTCCAGCACTTTGGCGTTTCCCATATAGCTTCTGTAAGTCTCTTCACTGGCATGACGTTTCAAGCATTCATCTTGAGTCAGACACTCTATTTGAGGAAATCGTCTGCGGAAATCGAGGGTCAGGTGCTGCAGAACCATTTAGAATTATCAGCGCAACTAGAAGACGGATCGACAGTCGTACTGACCGACTCACCTTCAAATGGTTAACTGTCCCAGTTTTGATAGATGTCACTATACTATAATTTTTAGTCGGTTTCGTTTCATGTAGACCCATATGGTGCTGGCAGGAAACCGCGATGGTATTATCCGAAGAAAGTCCGAAAGAATACATAATGCAAACGGAAAGCGAAAAAACCAGAGAAACAAGCAACAAGGCGAGAACCGCTATGCGACGAGGGCAGCTAATCGGCGGAGATGAGGCACGTTGAGGTATGCTGGAACATATGTTTCGAGCCCCGAGACCTCGCGAGGATATGGAGGCTCAAATGGTCCCACTTCCTCCGTTTCAGGTGAGAGAAGAAGATGATCATTACGATCATTTGCTTGCACCCGAGAGGCAACGACACGCAGAATTTCAGGAGAAATGGGATTCTAGAAATGGTCGCATATAATCGCACTGTCGAACTGGTAAGAGACGCTATACCCACCTCGTATTCCGCAACGTAGTAGTTGGTACACATCCTTTGTATTTGCATAGGGCTCAGCATCCAGCAAACGTCATAAATAATCTCTATATCGGCAGGTGTCGCCTATCATTCCAAGTCAAAAACATTTCTGAAATAGTGGTTGAAGCACCGACCTTTTTTAGTTGCAACAACTTGATCGCTTGCATCAAATGTTCCAAATGGAGTGTGCCCTCCGGCATATCATGCGACTTGCACCATTCTTCTATTCGTGTGATATTGTACTGAATCTGCATCGCTATTAAACGGGACAAGATCAGCATATCATATAGGAAAAAAATCAAAACGCGAAGTACCTCTCTTCCAGGAAGAGAAGTTTCTCCTCATTAAAAGATCATTAAAGCTCGTGACACCTATCAGCTTGAGCAGTTCCGTAAGGACCTGTTGAACCACAGAATCTTCCATATAGTAACTCTTCAAGCTCTTCCAAACTTTGTTGAGTAGGTTTAAGATGTCGTCCATGCTGAAAGCTGGCTGGCTGCTCGTGTTAAGGATACGATTGAACAATCGTCCACCTCCCTCACTTGAAGTGAACCCTGGAAGAGACTGGCTTTCAATCAAAGCAGGGATCACCATTTTGGAGAGGCGTTTCTTGGTCTCCTGCATCCAGGTATGGTAGATGTTGTACTCGAGGCTACCAAGATCGTGTTTCACCACAGTAACCAGGCGCTCGTAATCATTCCAATCGAATTCGCGAACAGCATTTTCTTCCCCTGGACCAATGCCTTGAACCATGTCACTTTCCGCGACGCAGATGAAGGAAAGCATCTCGTGAACGTTGGAAAGCCAGAAAATGCCCGGGATAATGGCATCCTCTCCATTGAAAGACTATCAATAGATCAGAAAGAGCAGAAGAATAGTGGGTGAGGGACCAACCATAACATGCGCTTGGATAGCCTCCATGACGTTGGCCAAGAAGCGCTCGCTCTCCGGGATGAGGCCATATTTCCACATCTCATTTGTGACAAGGCTAATGAGATTTGCCGGGAAGAGAATCTCCTTCACAGCAGACGGATTTGTCGTGCTGGGTGCAGGAATCTTCAGACCCCGAATGAGTCCCATGAGGATGTCTTCGTCCAAACGCTTGATGTCTTGCATAAGTCTGATTTTCTCTTCTGCCAAGTCATCATAACTGCGAAGATCGGCCACGCCGTTCGTGCGTGCTCGAAGAACATTGTCCTCCCCATTGTAAGCGACAGAAACCGCTCGCTGGCTAAGCGCTTGGCTGCGCTTTACATCAATCATTAACTCATCTGCGGATGTACGGTATTCAGAGGGACTGAGCTGAAGGACACCTGCAGAGCTGTGCCTTCGTTGATGGCGATTGGGATGAAGGGGAGGGGCTAACGAAAGTCCATTGGCACCATTCGCGTCGGGGATGCGGAGAACAGGTACGAAAGTTGGGGATGTCGGCGGCTCTCGGGCACCCCTCGTCAGCGAGTTGTACGCATTGGCACGGTTGAGTTGCTCGCGTAAACTGCTGACTTCGTTCTTGAGGGTAGCAATGACGGAAACATCTTCTGTAGACCTCAATGGTGAAGTAGCAAATGCCTTCTCTTGAGAGTGCAGCTGAGCAGCTTGTAAGATCACCTCATTGGTTAATCGTTGAATCGCTTCCTCCTTCTCGGCTACTTTGGCGACCGCATCTTCTAGGCGCTTTTCAACGTCAGCTTTTGCTTGGAGAAGCTCCTCGCGCCGAGACAACTCTGATTCTGCTGTCTGCAGTGCAATTTGTAGGGATTTGGCCTTGGTATCTGCTTCCTCATGTTTCGAACTCCACTGCTGGACCTGTATCTCAAGCTCCTCAAGTTGGGCCTGCAACGCTTTTTTCTCTTCTGTTCGCCTCTGGAGAGTCTGCGTGAGTTCCACAACCTTATTCTCGAGACGATAGGAGATCTCCTTGAATTTGGACACCGAGCGTGCTTCAGCCTTGAGAACCTTGAGTTGCTTCTTGGCAAGGCGCCGCCGGACACAAGACTGCAGGTATACTACATGTCTGATGTCAGAACGATGTAGACGGCGGTACAGCCTATATGACGACCATCAGCTGGCTCATGAGACTAATGGAATAATACATACACCCCACGGAACAGCGATTGCAGCAGCACAGTTCCATGTATTGTCCTTGCCTCCTTGTGCGCTCGTCGAGTCTGTGCACCACGAACATCTAATTGTCCCAGTGAGCTAAGCCTACGTTGTGATATCTAGAACTCACGGCTTTGTACAGCGATCATTGTTTGGCGAACTTGAAGGAACTTGGACCTTTGAAGTAAGCGTCGAACGCCAGCCTGTAACCTCTTTGCAGCGACATTTCTGCGAATGCTCTCGACCAAGCGCCTCGCCAAGATACCTCGCCACCAAGTCTGAATTTTGATTGTAGCGCTACGGAGTTGTTGGTACCTCTTGACAGCCACACGCCGTCGCATATTCTTTTGCACGATGGTGACGAGGGCATTAAGTCTTTCAGACCGGAGAGACTCGAGCGCGGCAAGCATTCCGGCTCGGAAGAAAATCTTGGTAAGACCGCTTTGATATTTGTCGGGGTCGTTGATCGTCGTCTCCAAGATAAGCGAGCAGAGAGGTCTAAGCTCCAATTTCTGTATCATAGGCTGCCAATCTGCGGAGGGAACAAGCATGTAATATCTAAGGAGTGTATTGAGCCAGGCATCCGGAATTGAAATAGTTACGCACCGCTCTGCGAATTCCTCATATGTCCACCGAGAAGGGTATCCTGCACAGCTGATACGAATTGTTTCCAAAACGCCACAAGCGCGAAGCTGGCCCAAAACCTGAGAAGGTACAAATTCCCATGGTTTCTTAGCTTCATTCGGTTTGATGCACCGGATGTAGTGGACGTTCGTTATGCTGAGCGTGTCCATCAACGTGATTAAGGAGGCTTTGAATATCGAGCCTTGCGTAGGTTTCTTCAAAGCCGCGCCTGGTCTCTTACCGGATGCTATTGTGGTGGATGCTACCAACGCTGAGCGGCCCGGGTCAGGTATAACCGACGATCGACGAGATCCTCCGCTGCCCGAATCAGAGAGGGAAGGGGAACCAGGATGAGGAAGATCGCCGGATTTATCTGCGGACTTGACTGAACCCAGAGCGCTGTCCAAAACTTCCTTAAGGAAAGGATTTTTTGTCGTTGCCAACAGCACCATATGCTCATCTGGTACCGTATCCCTGTTCTTCTCCAAGAAACCACCAACTTCATAAGTAACATCGAGGGCATAATGTGCAATCGTGAACGCAGAATTTCCAAATCGAGGCTTCTTGAAGACTGCTTTATTGGCCGGCTTCAAGAGTTGCCCATTTAGCTTCTGCAGGAAAGAAGCATCACTACCCGAGGGCAAGCGGGATTCCTCGTCAAGAAGAGCAAGAACACCGAGTTTGCCCTCAATGACGTCGATACAGGGCTGGTTGTCCGAAAAATCAATGAATGTCCAATTGATTTGTTCCTTCATGTACTCTTCCTGTTCAAGCTTGAACACATGCGAGTTGAACTGCAAACCAGAAAATCAGAAATCAGCCACGACGAACATACAGGTACTTGCCTCCTGTTGAAGTTTTTCATTGGCGTAATTAATACTGAACTGCTCAAAGGAATTCTGAGAGCGGATGTGAGCCGGGACGGTCGCCGCACACAGAGGAACTCACCTTTTGGAAGTGCTCGAACCCATATATATCCAACACTCCAATAAACATCTCTGCACGTTCGGCAGCATCACCATTCTCTCCGGCCAAACTCTCGTTGACAATTGCAACCAACCACTCGAATAAGCATGCATACACGAACTTCGCCACACTATCCCTGACTACCGTCGCCTGCGCAGCATTCAGAGATGTGACGATTTTTTCCGTACGCGTAACGATCTGCTTCTTAACCGTCCATTTCTTGAACTCAGAGAGCGTGACTCCCAAAAACCGAGTAGCCAGAATGAGCGCAGGATCTTCTCCGTCAATGGACGATTCGTTTCGAGCCTGGGTAACCTTGACGTTTCCAAGATGTAAAAGAGCGGACAGAAGCCTGAAAACAGCCCATTGCTTCTCAACACTGATGCCGACAGTCGAAAGAGCTAGCTGAGTCGCACGGAATTCTTCGACATCATCAACCCCTGGAATGGGTGTCGAAGAAGGACCGCCTTGCTTGAGGTAATGGAATTTCGTAACATCCGTGTCCAGCCCAAGATCTTTTCGCTCCTTCAGTGGGGCGCCCGCGCACAACTGATAGAAGATATGGTAGTTTCGCTCCGTAGTTGGTTGAAAGACGACACGCGACCGCTCTAGAAGGTATGTACGAATGCGCGCACCGACAATTTCTGGTTTCCCGTCAAAAAGAATCTACGAAGTCGTCAATCGGGCTGATAACAAAAGCACACATGAAACATCTGGACCTGGATATATTTTCCAAAGCGGGATGAATTATCGTTTCGAGTTGTTTTTGCGTTACCGAAAGACTCCAGGATGGGGTTTGTGGCCAGGATTTGTTTTTCTATCTCACTCGACTCATCTAGCGACAATTTTGTCTTGCCCTTAGCTCCGGAGCCAGGGGGATTGACAGAGGCGATATATCGCATGATGAACTTCGCCTGATGGGGGTTAAAACGGAGCAAGATCAGCTGGTCGAGCATGATGGCTTACCGACTCAGTTTTACCTGCACCACTACGAGGTATACATAAGATTAAAAAGTTGTATTGGAAAGAGAAAGATTACCTCTCGCCAGACACGATGATAGTTTGACCGATACCCTCCTTTGCCATAGCAGTGTACGCGTCCTCGGCGATGGCAAAGAGATGGGGCTCTAGTTCGCCTCGCTTTCGACCACTGTAAGCTTGAATAATTTCTGGACCATAAAGAGTGACGCGTTGGAAAGGATTGACAGCAATCAGAACAATGCCGCTGTAGGTGTATATGCTATGCTGTGCATAGCGGTTGCGAATAGTGTGCAACACTACATGAAAGATTAAGAAGCCGGCAGAGGTGATATAACGTGAGGAGCATCACCTGACGGCTCGTTGAGATGAGACAGGGTGGCCAAATCATCAGCAGTTTCTAGCAATGGAGGATTCCGCAACGGAGGAAGGCCTTCCTTGCCATCTTTGATGTCCTTTCCGGTTGTATTGATGATAATTTCCTGATGATAAGTGATGAGATAGTTAGGGCAAGAGAATGGCGGGATCGACGCGTACCTTGCCTCGTTCATCGAGGAAGACGAGTTTGATAGCGTCGTCATTGGCCTTGGTGACACTGGTAACCTCCGCGGATATCCAAGCCTGTTCTTTGTCCTCGAACCAGACTCTGGTTCCCTTGCTGTAGATGTTTTCGGCCATTCAACGAGCCCGTGTCGTCGTGGTCGTCGTCGTGGTCAAGGTCGAGAACGATTGCCTTGTCCAATGCGTGGTCGTGACGTGACTTGTCGTGACAAAAATATGTTTTTTCCTCACAGCCACGTGCTGCAGCCAGCATTACAGTCACATGATCATTGACTCTTGTTTGCTTTGGCCAAACATTACCCCGACCACAAAACGACGCGTTCGGACTTGAATTGATTTGTTCTCGCAACCTTTACCCCCGAGCGTAGCGTTCTCCGACTTGACACCTTCGTCGCCCAGGTGCTCATTCACGTCATCCCTGCATCCACTGCCACAGAGCTTTCCACCACTTCTAACCAAAAGATCCATCCTGACTCAGGATGATTTCTAACCCTAAGTACTTTCAGGTCGGAGGGAGCATATCATTTGCCTGTGTGGGTCAGCTGCGACATGGAATGGCATCGCTGACAGGCGGGGTTTGCTTTCACAGGATCTTTAGCTTGCGCGTTTCAAGATGGTCGCTCATCCACTGCCTACATCGTCTGCCATGAAGCCTCCTCTAAACGTCTCAACATTTCTCCGGCACGCATTCATCTCGGTTCAGGATGCACTCCTTCATGCACGAACAAGTATCCCCTTTGTATCATCTCGGGATTCCTTTCGCGTTCCGCGGACACCACGCGCAGAAAGCCCACGCTTTCATTTGTCCAGCCAACGTGCTCAGAAGGGAAAGATGACACCGGACGGGCGAGATACTTTGCATGACAGAGGGTGATGCAACCTCGATTTTGGATGCTAGAGATATGTCGCGGTTTTCTTATGGCGTGGCCGAGGCCGAGCAGATCACGGACAGGCGGTCGGATTGTAGCACCCATCTGCGACATGCAACGCGGGCCACGCACAGAGTACTCAACTCGCTCTGCCCATTTGCCGTTCTCGAGTCCTTGCAGAATCCCCAATCCTGTGTCGGCCCACATCTTTCAGGCCCACGCACGTGCTCCCAAAGACCCAAGTCTTTGACTTGCTCCACGAGTTGCAGGTAGCTCTGACAGGCTAGCCTGCTCTCTATCCTGGTGCTTTCAAGTCTTGGTTGTGCGCCATGGGCTGTGCCGAACTCTCGGTTCCCCTGCGGGATACAAAGAGTTTTGGTAATGGAGTCCTCAAACGCCGGCGTGCGTAACAACCCGACATGGTTTCAAGGTGGCTTGCGATGTGGAATATCAGCTTGGATCGCATTTGACTGTTGAATGCGATACGCACAGGAAGCGCTCGCGTCATTTATGCGTTCGGTTTGCGAGAGTCGATTATTGCATCATCAGTTTTTCCAGCAATGGCCCTCTCACCCCCGTTATTCTTCGACCCAGCCACGTACCATTTACGCGGTTCCGATGCGTTATTGGATGTTCTGTAACCGGCTTCCTCGAGTTTGTTGGTTTACGAGTGCAAATTAATTCTTCAAGAGCGAGGTTCCGCGTATCGACAGCCAAGACCTGCCTTCGATGGTTACGAACTACCTCTGAGCTTGGCTTTCTACCTCCTGGCCTGTTTCCCGGTCTTCGCAGTGCCCTGTGATCCGCGCAGTGTTCTATGACACTGTTCATGTCGTGTGGTCCTGCTCAGATCACTCACCCTCGTCTGTATTCCGTGATCCGCAAACCCATTTTGGTCCATTCTTTCCCTCGCTGAAATTGTCACTTCTATGGGGGAGGCAATAGAGATTCGTTCTCGAGAGCAGCAGGACTGTATTGTTCCGAGATGGATATGCGGAATTTTGGAAGACACGACTACGCACAGAGAACGAGCAGTGATGGGATCGACTATGGGATCATGGACGCGTTGAACCTGGGCCATGGGCACGTACAGAAATGGCAACACAAGTGGGGAGTACCTTAGGATCCAGCGAGCTGTCGCGGAACGCCGTTCTTGTGCCTCGTAGGCGATGCTCAACGCGGAGCCAGGTGGCAGGATGTATAGTGACGCACCAGGTGGAGCGATGACCGATGCGAGTGGACGTGTGCGCCCCATCATGTGCGGTGTGCGTGTGGGTGATTGGGATCGGAGTGGGGGAAGGATAAAGCCTTGGAGACTGGGAAGTTGGCTCGGTCTTGCGATCGTCCTTGAGGATGATTGTGAGCCCTGGAAATGGCTGTAGATGGGGGATCGGTGAGGCAGTGAATTGCCCGTGACCCAGACATGATCCCACTAATTTTTGGAGCCCTATCGTCCTTGTCGACGAGCTAGATAGCCTGTAATGTTGACGTGTATTGTGATTATTGTCGAGATAGAACTTTGTGCTACACGATGCCAATTCATCCGAATTACATACTCGTAAGTAGTGACCAAACTCATCTCTGCTCGGGCACGCCGTGGCCAGCGACGACGACGACGACGGGCTCAGGCCATGGACACGTTCTTCAACAGGAAGAAGCAGCGACCACGGAACTCGTCTATCTCAGCCCAGGACTTGGCTGACTCGGTTCCGTACGACAAGCTACCCTCGGTGACCCGCTCTCCTCTCCCAGTCGCCACTGTCTCCCAGGGCCTGCGTGGCACACCCAATACCAGTGTTATATCCGCACCCCTCACAAATCCTACTCTCACCGCCAACGGCACAGATCTCAACCTCAACTATCAGAACTTGCACCGCACAAGGCTCGAGAAAGACAAAGTCAACGCCGCATCTTCCACAACCAGACCCGATTCATCCTTCAGCACCACAGATTCGCCTACTCTTTACAATGAGCCTCTCGCTTCTTTCCCCGGGAAACGCCCCAAGACACCCACTTCCCACAAACTCCGTAAGAGCGAAGCTTCTACCTCTTCCGGTCGCAGAAGCCCCTCAAGTTCTGAGTTCACCCCTGGGCCCATCCCCGCCTCTCCCAGCGTAGCGAGCAACGTTCTGCGAGCTATCCACGCCCAAGACAATCCATCCCGCTTCTCGAGCTTAACAGCCCACTCCGACAACCACTCCACCCATCTTTCCCATATCTTCCATAAGACACACACCGACGAGTTTCTCTTTCCCCGCCCCGAAAATGACGAAGAAATTGAGTTGCTTTTTACCCGTGTCGCTGAGCAGCGCGATCTACGCAATATGGGCGACCTCGCCATCAATCAGAAGTGGGGTATAGTCTATGCCGCGGAGCAGATGCGATGGCAAGAAGAGCGAAGCAGAGGTGAGCAGGCCCGCAAACAAGGTGATGCAGGTCAGGCCATTCTTTCCGGCGAGGGCTCTCCCGAGTGGTATATACGCAAGTTCTTGGATGGAACCATCACTTCCAAACAGGTCTCCAGTATTGGGGTCTCACTGCGAGGGCATGAAACTAGGTGGGTTGAATGTTCCCCCATTCTTGGTTGTTACTCACGTTCTCCTTAGCTGGCTCGATAATTTTATCGATCTCAGAGGGACAGCCGTATTGGCGCAGTATCTCGCACAAATTAGTCGTAAGCCTAAGAGGTGATCACCATTCCTATCTGAGGCTTAGAAAATTCACCCCCCTCTATCCAGAAATCCAGTCGACATACCATTAGAGCACGAAATTGCCAAGTGTTTAAAGGTCATTTTCAATAGTACTGTAAGCGACCTTGCACCTTGCGTAACCCACACGTCTCATGCAACCCACAGTTTCGTGTTCGGGAAGCCATGAAGATCCCTAATATTGTCACACAAATAACATCTGCTCTCAATTCTCCTAACCTTCCAACCCGTCGGACAGTCATAGAGGTGCTGTTGTCGATTGTTCATTGTAGCCGAGAATCTCTGGATCTTGTCTTCCATGGTCTGGCGACCCTCAGTCAGGCTAACGGCGATTCGACCGGTTGTTACGATTACTGGTTCCAGTCGCTTGAAGGTGTTCTCCGGGGAAGGGGTAGAATGGGGACTTTTGTCGGTGCCAGCGACGAATACAAGCGCGCTGGTGGCGATAGTGGGACATTCATTGATTACGCTGTGAGGTCACCTTCTCAAAGCTCCACTGTCCCATCACTCATGAACTTACCCCAAGTTGCTCAATATCGGCTTGATAGTTCATATCATGGACATGATAGACGATCTCGATGTCCGCATACACCACCGTGTTCTCATGGATGCCGCAGGTCTTCCACGTATCGTTGCCCTTTTTCGCGAGCTGGGCATTCCTGCCATGGACAAACAACTGGACGAACTTGCGACTATACTTGAAGAAGATGAGCAACACCTGAAGGAACGTCAGGATAATGCCATGCTGGCTAGCTTCTCCAATCCAGAAGATATTTGGAATGCGCTATGTTCAAGGGTGGAAGGTTCGCGCGCAAAAGACTATTTCCTCTCTATGATGCGACATCTGCTGTTGATTAGGGAGGAGGGTCCGCAACTTGCCTATCATTATCAACTCCTCGATTCGGTGATCTCGGATGTCGTTATGGACGGCAAACTGGCCACCGCAGAACGAAGACTTGGGCATTCGGTGCAACGGATAATCGCACAATTGAACGAATCCGATAGGCTCGAAGTGGCAGAAACTGAGATTGCAGAAACTCGCGCTCAGGCTCTCCGTCTGAAACTCGAGAAAGAAGCACTTGAACAGGAGATCTCGCAAGGTCTTGATGGGCTTGTCGGCCAACTGAAAGACAAGGTATCGCATCTTGAACAACAACTAGCCACTGCCCGTGAAACAACCTCTCGATTGCAAAATCAAATCGAGTTGCAAAAGTCCGGATATGAGGATCAGATTGCGCAGCTTGAGGCACAGATCATGGAACTGTTTAGGATGTTGAAGGAGCTTGGAAAAGGAGTGGATAACATAATTGACTCGAACACCGGGTCCATGGATCGGAAGACACTCGTTGACGTGCTAAACAAACATCTGGAGCGGACAAAGACAATTAGCATTCTTGAGGGTAAAGCTCGGAGGAAGAAGAAAGCCGGTGGTTCTGAAGGTGAGGACGAGACTGAGGGGTCTGATCAAGATTCGCTCGATGCCACACCCAGAAAGACCAATATGAAGAAAGACAATTCTGCCCGTGGTCGGTTGAATGGGACGACGACAAAGTCAGCTCGAATATCGACAGCTCAAGGCGGTCGTGACTCCCAATTCATGGATGCAGATGAAGCATACGTGCGCGAGCAGATTCAACACCAACTTGCTGCTGGCGTCAAGATTGTAAGTTTGTGCGTTGGGCTTTGCTGCGTTACTAACGGCTTGGACAGCTCTCTCCTGAAAGTGGACACATGGCTAGTCCTCGTACCATTAGGGGCTCTCCAAGGCGGACGAACCGACCCATAGGCGGCGAAGAGACCCCTTCTTTATCTCGATTGACTCGCCTCAACAATCTTGTTGTCCCACATTCTAATGATTCCCCCGATCGCAATGATCATGATTCGTCCTGGCGGGGCGAGGAACATGACGTGGAGAGTGAACTCGGGCGATCAACTCGCAATAGGTTTAGTTCCGTCATGGATGATACCCATCCTACGTCTGTCAGCCCGGTTGGCAGTCTTTCTGGAGGCTCGCGTGCTCCGCAACCACACTCGTTCTCGGAACAACTCACGAAACGACTACATGTACATGGTCGTGCACCTTCATTACCAGACGGCAACGCAACGCTACTCCCTACACTTTCTGAGGAGGTGGATTCCACAGACCTTTCGTCATCGCCGCCTCCGCCTCCGCCCCCCCCCCCCCCCCCACCCCCCCCCCCCCCCCCCCCCCCC
>JBBPSB010000161.1:0-39812 GCA_038093375.1 Xerocomus brunneocitrinus
CGAAGACGAGCGCGTATGGTGCGGAGCTACTCGTCCAGTTACCAAATTCGTCACTCCGCTACCCCTTGATGGGAGACGTTGGCAGTGTCAGGACCGTCCGTGAACCGGTCGTCAAAAACGTATGATAAACATGAAAGGACACACGTACGATCCGAAAAATGACAATGCCCCAGCCTACTTCCGAATTCCGGGAGGTGGGCCTTTCACTGTGACGTCCATGCTTTGGGATTAGGGATGACTGCGTGAGTTGATCTACCAGCAAGTCAGTCCCACTGTAGTAAGTTAGGAACTTGTGTTAGCACTCGAGTAGCAAGCAATCAAGATAGGTGACAGAACCCGTCTGTGTAAATGGCAGGACGCGAGATGTCTGTTGGAAAGAATCTGATGACAAGGCACGAATGACGACAAGTCGTGTCCAAGACTATCCATCTAGGTCTGAACACAGGTTAGCACCCTCACGAAGAGGAAACAGGAAATCTTGAATTGGTGGGGAAATATGAGTACATCGATAAAAGAATGGTCAACACAGCCTGGCCAAGCAGGTACAGGATATTAATAGCCGAGAAAAGAGAGTAACCAAGATTTGGCATGATTCCGCGCTAATGAGAGGAACCGTGCTTTGCATTAGATGACAAAAGAGAACGTTCACAGAAACGTTGAGAGTGCCACCTACGCAAGAAAACAAGCTAGAAAGCTGGATGATAATGATAGAAACTTGGCGAGCGTCATGAAAATTAGATAAATAGCGATAGCGGGAATTCCCGTTCCACAAACATTCGTAATTCGTGGGCATGGCATGAGCGTGATCGTTTCCATGCATTGCTGCGACATATGAAGACAACTGAATAGATAACTGCCGCCTCCGCCGTCCAGTCGGATGTGTGGTTGATACAGACGTAGTTGATACAACATTTGTTCCGCCTTTGATTGATTGCCGAATAAGCGTAAAAGATTTGACGAGTTAGATGGTGATTGGTGAGAACTGAGTGTTCCGGGACGTTAGCGGGTCGAGAGATCGATGCCTGCTTCCAAACTACTTCCGTTCTTCTCATGCCGCAGCCCGTCCACGTGGTGATATGGGGCTGCTAGATGGTGATGACGCTGCTGTTCTTCCTCAAAAAGTTTGCGTCCCAAATCGGTGCGCAGATTTGCACCTGATCCCGACTTCAATGAAATCGCGGAGCGCGGTACGGTAACCCCTGCAGGTGAGGGAGAAACATTGATAAAGTCATTCAGGTTGAATGGAATACCGCCGGGCGTCGGTGGTGCTTGTGGATCACGAGAGAACAGTGATTCTAATTGTCCCGAAGGGGATGAAGGAGCCGGAAGTAAGTGAGAAGATGAGGGAGAAGCTTCAGATACGGGAGTCGGCGGAATCACTGTTGGCTCCATCGGTGCAGCAGGTGCCAATGACGCTGTGCCGTCGCTCACGGCATCAAGAGGATAGGTGTCGCTCATGGTCTGGGAGCTCTGGCTCCCTGGCAAGGTGTCGACAGTAAGGCTGCCTTCGCCTCGTAACGGGCTTCTCCCATCCTCACCTCCGGAGAAGAGCACCCTTCCCTTTGGGCGGAGCGAACCACCGCCACCCAACACCCGGAACGCAGCCAAGTCCTTCGCGTCTCTATCTCGCGTCGTGGTGAGACGTACAGGGGATGGCGATGTGTGCAAATATAACATCAGGTTTGCTGCCTCTTCGTCATCAGCTCGTGGCGTAGAATAGACGTTCTCATTAGTTGCTCGTGGCGGAGTAGCGGCCCTCCCTGCAGATGAAATGGAGAAGGACGATTCCGCCGATGGCACTAGTGAGGATGGAGCCGTGGTAGTCCGAGCGGAACTTTGCGCATACTGTGATAGAGAATGGAATGAACCTTCGGATCCGGTAGACAAGGAGGAACGAGGTGATGACGCGCTGGCGATTGATGGACGTGACTGAAGAAGCGATGTGAGCGTGGCAACAGCCTTTCTCTCAACATCTGCTGCTTCCTCCGCGGACTCTTTCTGTTTTCCCTTGGTACCCTTTGGCTTTGCCCGTGAAGCCTCTGCCTTTCGACTTCGGGATTGAGCACGTGTCCCTTCAGCAATACTGCGCACTGTAGGTGCCGTGTCGGTTCCCCGGTGCCCTGGACGTGTACGAGATCCGGCTGTGGAACGAGTGGGTGCTTGTACGGGAGGATCAGCTGAATTGTGCACTGTACGTGCTTGCTTTAGTGGAGGTTGTCCGAGAAGAGCGGTGTAGAGACTCTGGGGTGAATGGGAGGAAGATGAAGTAACCGTGGGATAATAATAAGGACGCGAGGGAGCAGTCGTCGATGGCGCAGAGACAGCCGAGGGGAGAATGCTATTACTCCTTTGTATCGGGCTACCTTGGGTAGTAGGGTTATTATAATGATTGTTGGCCCCAGTAGCCTTGCGTTTGCTACCGATCAAGCGAGGTGGGGCAGCTGACGATGTGCGAGGCTTGGCTTCAAGATCGTTTAGTGGGATGTGCGGGACGTTATGGGTTGCTTTGTAAGAAGCATAGGACAAACGGGTTCGGAGGCCACGGACTACCTGGAGAGTGAGACAGGAGTTAGCAGACGCGATTCGAATTCCCCACGACGAGAGTGCACGGCAGAGGCGAGTAACACACCAAGCAGGACACCAGCACCTTTGTGAGATGGAGATACCGCTGCTGGCGCGAGACATTGGTGTACCAACGCGTCTCGCGACGCCATAGAGCAACGGAACTTACCACGGACAGTTCGGCACTGGCCAAAAATTTTCGAATTGCCTTCTCTCTCTCCTCCCTCTCCAAGGGGTCCATCTCTGTCGAGAGGGACGGGCTGTGGGGTTGTGCGTATCCCAAGGGGGGCGACGCAGAGGTCACCGAGGACGACGGGGTCACCATTGGCGCGCGTCGGCTGCTAGCTGGGGTAGGTATAAGTACAGGCTGTAGAGATATATACACCGCACGCTCTGGTGAGCGACGTGGAGACAGCTTTGGTCGCTGTTGCGGACGACGATGGGATGCGCTGTCCGCTGTGTGAAATGTGAGGAGCGCGTTAGGGAGAAGCCACGCGCGACGCGCCCGCCTTATTCATCCCAATTCCCACGCTTTCTGTATCCGATTTCCGCATAAAAATACCCAAAAAATACATGTTTTCGAGGAAATTTCCTCCAGGGAGGGACTAAGGGCAAGCTAACAGCCGGGTGATGGAGCCGGTTACCCCGAAGCACCACGAGTAAGCCGGACTAATTAGACGAGTGACAACCGGAGTTCGCGCGCAACGTACAGCTTCGTAACAGAATGAGATATCAGCCCACGAGGGACTATATCAGATGATCTCCTCTCCATTAAATACGCCATCCCAAGGGAGCGCCACTAGTGCCGGTATTCAGTCTTTGCATGCTTTCGCCGCGATGGGATGACGTGCAACCAGATCCATCCGTGCCAAGTCCCATCTCATCCCAGTACCATCGGGGTAAGAATCCGACACGATCATCGCCTCCCACAACATCTTCCACACCTGAAGCATCAAGCATGATGACAGATACGCCTACCTTGGGCGTGAATGTTACACGCCAGACATCCTTCCCTGTGTTCGCGGGAAGAGTGGTGTGCAGAAACGACAGGAATTTGTCTCCCCAATCTAGGCAAATAAGGGGATTCCACCCTCCAGATTTACCCCGAACTGCTCGGGGTATCTCGGCGGTCCGGAACGATTGGGTCGTCACGAGTTGTCCGGATGGCTTACGAAAACCAACGACAATTTCCTGTCTCACGATGAAATGATCAGCATGTATGGCAGAACTCAGATTAGCCTACTGGAACCCCCAAAAGGAAGGACTGCAGATAAAATTTGAGGAGTTTTCTAGACAAAGTTGACTTTTTTTGCGAGACAAATACGCACATGCTTACTTTTCAAATTTGGCCTCGTCTGACGACCCTCGGATGGTCAGGGACGTCTTCAGTTCGACAAAGCTTGCTATATTACCAGAATACTTTCCTGTATTTGATATTGAGCTCCAGAGCAAGATAGCATAATCCGTAGATCATACCGCGAACACAGTCGACCTCTCCCCCAATGACAATCCTGCGGTCGCCGAGCTTCGTTTTCACGACGCTGCACCACTGTACGTTGGTATTAACATCCCCGCCCCAACCATGGACATGCGACGCCGTGTTCTCTCGATGCCCAGGAGTCGAAGTTGTGCAATAAGACTCGAAAGCATAACCATAGTATGTTTGACGCCGTTGGCGAGACTCCATGTCATTTCTGAAGACATCATAAGTATCAAACAATGCTAGGAAGGGCGTCTCACTTATCCTTGAGCTTTACCTCGCTCAAATGTTCCTCAAAATAAAAGGTCCCACCAACACGCATGACATTGAGTTCCCAGCTGTCCCTCTCTTCATAAGGTGCTATGAGTATCCTCTCTCACAAGAGAGGGGGAACCGATATGAACAACCATGTTGAAATATGGACAATAAATAAGTATCTCACTTGGTCATGATCCCTCTCCAGCTCACGACATGAATGTCAGGTGCTTTAGATTGGGGAGATGAAGGTCCTTCGGACAAGCTTTCTTTGAACCTTGACCACGCTTGCAAGAGTGCGTCCAATCGACCGCGTTCATCAGGTCGTCTGATCCACCTATCATAACCATATCCAAGGTCGGCACCAAGGGGTGGGTCCACGTAATAGCGCAGTGCAGAGTCATTAAATTCGAGAACGTGATCAGGGGTATATGAAAAAGTAAGTAGTTGAGTTGGTTGTTGAAACGGCGGTGGCTTCGAAGGTGAATGCGCAAGACTTGGGTAGGCCTGGGTGATGTTAGATGGCCGTTTAGGTGCAGGTGAGCAATCTTCGAGCTCAGCGTCGACTGCTTTTCGTTTCTGGGCCATTGAAAAGGTCCAAGTTGAAAGACGTTTGTTGATCTCTCAAGCCTTTGCCAAACACAGCCACGTGGATAAACCTCGGGCCGAGAACTCCCAGAGTTTGTTACCCTGCAAGAAGTCACCCTCAATGCTGTTAATTCCTAAAGGAGAACAAAACTCCAGTCGTCAAACTTGTTGCTAATTCGCCACCAGTGAATCAGGAATTTGGAAACCGGGAAGAGACGTCGGTCGCCTCGTGTTCTCCTCGAGGATTGGATCTATTACCTTAATCACCCACAAGGTTTACGCTATCCCACCACGATGTGATTAATTGTCCCTTGGGATTCCTCACAAACAGCTCGACATTGTTTGCTGAAACGGTTAAAATTGTTCAAACAGTCATTACGAGAGGCAACCAAACGTTCGAGACGCACTGGAACCGATAGGATTGGTACTATGAACAGGTAAAACAGCCGGTGACTTGGCAGTGGGTACTCTGTTATTAATTTCACGCGTCGTTAATTGTGAACAGCCGGTATAGTGCTGCATGTTCAAGTAAACGCTTCTCGGATCCCGAGTATTTCCGCAGCCCTTTGGTGGATTATAGTTTACCATTCCTCGGCCCTGGGATAGGGTTGGTGATCATTCCAGCATTTTCAGGACAATGTCCGAAGGTTCCGCACCATTCGAGTCGTTTTCTTCCTTGAACAGGATCACACATTGAAACGACACCAACCGAGACTGCGGCGGTGCGCCCCTTAGGCACTGCAAGTGACCTCATCACACTGACACGATTAGAATGCATGTCTGGCGCGCCGCCATGCTTACTCGACCCTTTTATAAGCCAGTGCAGGTATAAGCACGGCATCCTCTCCGCCTCTGCACTTCCTTCCGCACACTAACGAACCCACATGATCTTTTGTGCGTACACCAGTCCATCCTCGCATTACCTGCGTCTAATGTGATATCCCCAGTTTCTAAAAAGCCAAAGCCCACAACCCTCCCGCCTGGTTGGCCCTCGCCCTACCACAACAAGTGTTCCCAACGCGACTGCATCTTTCCGAATAACCCCCAAACCGTCAAAGGCGTCTATCCGTGCCGTGGCGTTCCCGGCGGCTTCTACTGCGAAGGGACCTACAAGGTCTCTTCCTCCCGCGCACAAGACACGGAGAGCTACCTCAAGGAGGTGTCCATGGCACGACGCGCTGCGGAGGAGGAACAACGGAAGCGCACGACATCCGAGATGCGGAGACCTGATCCAAACCTGCGTCGACGAGGAAGGGATGTCTCTGGCTACCCCGCACAAGACGACAGGAGACATTTCGCACACAGCCCTTCTCTAAGTCGCGCCCCTTCGAATCGTGGTAGCCATGTCCCACGTCCTTCCCGGCCGAGCGACGTCGGAAGGCCACCACAACTCCCCAGACGTCCATCACACTCGCACAGACAATCTACCTCTCAAGTCGAGGCAGAGTACATTACAGATCAGATCATGATGCAGCTTTACCCAGAACGACGCATTCAGCCAAGATGGTGAGTCACATTCCCCACATCCATCAGTCGGAAACTCAATTGCTCTGCCTCAGGATATAGCTGTATATTTGTAACGCCTTTATGCCCTCATGTCGACGATTACGGACACGACGCTCATGACTGATTACCTTATTGTACATCACATTAGCATGCACTATTTAACGTAGCGTACAATTGTTCTGCACTATCATATGTATCAGCTGGATCTGTCATTAGCATTGCGCGTACACCTGGTTTAATAGACTATTTCACGGATATGCTGATGCTGAGCGCTGAGCATGCAGTGATCTTATCTTCCAAACTGGGATCAAATGCACTGAAGACCCGTGACTAAAATTGCATATATGTACTACACTGCGTGCCGCCACATACTCTATACACTATTATGCTGTACATTATAGTACAGATCACGACCAACCAGTTCATTCTGTACATCTAGACATCGACTTCGGTCTGTTGAATAAGTTGCGCCGTACGAGGCGACCTCGGTGTGATCGAGAAAGGGTAGGACTTTGGGTGTCTATTGCGAACCATCAGCACGATCGGGTACATCCGACAACGCGATACACCTACATGATCACACCTGGCGTATATTGGGGAACCACGTCGATATCGCGTCCCTGTTCATCCTTTGCCTTGTTCATGTTGAACACCGCCAATACAGACACCATGGCTATCCAGACAGACGCCTCTGCAAGATACTTGCCGACACAGATCCTGTACAGGAGCACGTGCTCATCGGTATTTGTCTTAAACACCACTGGCACAGCACGCACCTTCTACCAAACCCAAATTGTTGCTCAGCGATATCGTCGGTGAGACCTCCTTTTGCGTCGATATACCTTTCAGGCATGAACCGCATCGGGTCGGGATACTTGGCGTCATTGTGCGTCATCGACCTAGCACCACAACGCTCAACCAAAAAGCAACGGAATGTCACCAGCGTCGACGTACCAAATGTTTGCAAATACGATCGTGTCTAGGATCAGGTGAGCAAAAGGCATACTTTGGATCTAAACCTATCGTGCGGACCTTTGGGAATGAAATACCCATTGTAGACATCATGCTCAGTGGTCATGTGCGGTACTCCTGGAGGGCCATATCAATCCAGACAATCATTCCGAGCGACAAAAGCAACCCTACCGAGTGGCGTGACCTGGCACCATCGCAGTACCTCCCGGTACGTCGCTTCAAGGTAAACCATGTTCGGGCGATCCGAAAAGTCCGGCATCCTGCTTCCCCCCGTCACGCGATCGATTTCAGCTTGTGCCTTCTTTTGTACATCCGGGAACATCAGCATAGCCATCATAAAGGCCGAAAGCGCGGAAGACGACTGCGATCTTTATAAGTCGTGTGCACAAAGCACTGAAAACCGTCCAACGCACCGTTTCGACCGCAGCTAAAAGATTACACAACAAAGGGTCATTGAAAGTCAAAAGAACGAGATCGGGGTTGCTCACCAGCATAAGTCGTACCCGCGACAGACTTGATCACGACCTCCTCCTCCTTGTTCTCTAGCATCTCCGACACCATCGAATGTGGTGCGATCCCTTCCGCCATCTGCTTCTGAACAAAATTATAAGGCAAGTCTCTCAGCTCGCGCGTCAGCTTTTTGCATGTCTTGGCAAATTTCTTGAATCCGGCGCCAGGGAACCACTCGGGCAGGTGTTGCACTTTTTTTCCCAAATTCATATCAACGTCTCTGCGGGAGAGCACGGAATACGCACAGAGAGGGAACGTGTTCACCAGGGCAGCACCGGGGAAGAAACTGTTGGTCAACATCTCACTCGCTCGGTCCGCAATTGACGCAAACAAGTCGTTCCTCGGCGCCATCTCATATCCATACACGACCATCATGATCGTCGACGCAGTGAACCTGTCAATACGCCCATCAGACGCGACGTCGTATCCTGGGCAAGGACGCCTTACGTTCTCAGGTGCACCTCCATGTCCTCGGGGACCTGTAAGATGTTCTTGGTGAGTTGGTGCACCCTGTTCAGTTGGATATCACGATAGTTGAGCATGGCGGTCTGGTTCAGCGTCTGATGCATCGCCTTTCGATGTTTACGCCACGATGGTCCGTACGGGATGAACCCGACGTTAAACTCCCATCCCATCCTAATTCACTATCGTCAGTCCGAGCACGATCCTAGAAGAAAATTTGACTCACAGGGTGACCATGGGAACTCTTGGTCGATCCGAATAGTTTTGCGATCGCTTGTCCAACAAGTCTGCAGCGACCTCTTCAGAATTGATGACCAGAATCTTTTGGCCCAGGATCTCGAGATACAAAAGGTTGCCTAACATGCACGAGGATCATTGAGACGCAAACGCAGAAAGAAGGAAGCACGTACCGTATTCCTTGCTCCATTCGGCGTATGTTAGCCACTGGGCACCCAAGTCCTTGATCCCGAAGAGGTTCCCGACGATCGGGAGGCGAGGTGGTCCAGGAGGCAGCGGTAAGCGCTGTGGGTTGTCTTTCCGCTTCTTGATAAAACTCCTCACTGAGAGGAAACCTAGGATTAGGATCGGAATGACTGCAGTGAGATGAAACATTGTAGAGCAAGAATGGTCTGCGCTGGGTCAACTCATGGCGAGGAAATCTATATAGCAAAAAGGCATGACGAGAGGTGGCTGGGTACCTTTGCTACTCGTGCCCATGTCTCAGTTTGCCGAGGTATCACCGACGACGAAGCGACATAGGTGAGACAAAACTTGCGCCTGCGTTGCGTTATATAGTACATCGTCCTCATCGCGTCCAAATGGTTACACGGATAGCGGAGGATGTCTCACTGACCCAGATCCAAACGAAACTTAAACAGCGATAACGATACTGTACAAAGTTGGTGAGCCCGGTCTAAGATCTTTTTAAGTATGTGACGGCACCGCAGCAACCACTACGCCACCATGGACTCTTTTGGCAAAGCGGTCCGCATCATGATCTGTCGAGCGTTGGCGCTTGCGTCCGATGAAGGGTTGGGGAAGAACGAAATATTGTTCGATTGGAGGTCTCTTGGACTTGGGCAGGCTAGGCTGCGTGACACCCATTGTGGGACTGGTGGGATTGGAATGGACCAGTGACTCAACTGTCATGGCTGGCGTGGCAGGGTGGTCTTTGGCTCTCTTTTTGTACTAAATGTGTACGTGAGATGTCAGACATCATCAAAAGGAGTGACGCTTACGGTTTCTAATTCCGGCTTCCCCCGCCATTTCGCGATAGCCTCACAAAAACGGACTGCGGCTCGTTCGACTGGTTCGGCAGGGTAATGCCACGCCAAATCTTCCATGTGCGTCGATAGATCGGGCGTCAGTGATGGAATGGCGTAAAACTAAGGTTCTCATGATCAATTGTGGCGGACAGCGAAGCGAGAAGCGCTTACTCTTCTCAACCTTTCCTTCATTTCAGCCTCAAACTCGGCTTCTGCATCTTCCCTTCGCGTTGGTACCCCACTAGGCACAGGCTTTAATGATGGGAACATAATCTGCGCTGCGTCTTTTAATGTGGGAAGCTCGTCTGGATCAAACCACTCGAATACGAAGTCTCCCTCGTCTTCGTCGCTGTGGTAAGGATCGTCCGACATCCCCAGGCCGACAGAAAGTAAAGAAGAAGCGGCAGCAGGACCCCTCCAGCCACCAGTGAGGTACCCTTCTAAAGCGGCACGAGTAAGGAGTCCCGCGAACAGCATGTACCACTCTCTGGATGGTCGTAGGGGACTCCCTTCGCTCTCCGATACCGCTTTTCGAGCGTGCATAGGAGACTGTGGGGAAGGTGGGGAAGTAGAAGGTATTCCCCCAGATCTTTCTCTCTGGAAATCGCGTTCATACTCGTCATCCACAAGCTCATCGCCCAGCTCCATTGCGATGAGTGCCGACAAGCGCAAAAATCGAGGAATCAGTTCAGAAAGGCGTGTATTTCCAGCACCTGATCCTGCATAGCTGGTGTCTTCTGCATCCTGCTGAAACCACTTGGACTTTCTGCGCAATGCGCTACCATTGATCCCGGAATGAGCGAGCCCGGAACCAATGCCATCTCCATCTTGCCAACCAGCGAGGCCACTACCGCTCCCACCCATGTGCTTCCCGGACCCAATTTGGGGAGGACGGGAGGTGATCTCACCTCCCCATGCGCCTGCTCTTCCCTTTCCTGGTCCTAGTGCTTTAACAAGCTGTTTGGCTTCGACACAGATCTCGCATCCAGTATACAAATGCCGTGGGCAGCGCAAAGCTGGTGGGGAGTTCGCTGTAGAAGGGTCGGCGCCTTCCATATAAAAGGCACGAACTCTGTCATTCCAATGAGTGTGGGTTCCCAACTGCATCGGGGGTTGGTTATTCTTCTGCACAAAAGCGAGACAAACGGCAACGTACGACAGTGCGCTGCCCTTGTATATTGGATGCGGGTGTTGCCGGAGAGAAATGAAATGGAGCACTGGGAGCTCCAGATATTGAGGCAAGCAGGGTGAGCGATGGCGGAAGCGCACCAGTAACTAGCCCAGATGACTGGCTTGTGCTAGCAGAGGGATGAGGCGAGGTGTTCTGGGGAATTGGCGAGCCATTTGAGGAGAGAGACTCCATAGATTCCTTTTTTGAAAGAGAGTTGGAAACGATGATTGGAGGTGGGTGGTGGTGATGTCGGTATGGCGCTATGGGTGCTTGGCGAGCGAATAGATCATTGATGACTGTACCAAGAGCGAGTCGAAGACGGACTCCGTTTGGCAACGTGTGTGGATGGGAGGCTTTTGTCAGAGGATGGGTTTCGCGTCGCTTGGGAGAGCCTGGGGGAGATTGTAACTCGTCGCCGATGGCAGGGAAGGGGTCCAAGGGTGGTGGCTGCTCGAGCATGGAAGTGATGACCTTTTCAAGGGCAATAGCACGAAGTCTGAGATTCCTTGCCAAAACGAAATCCTGTTTCTGCATACGAGTGTCATCGTCTTCGCTATGGGCGTGCCCATGACCTGTTCCTCTGGCTTTCAGTTGATCCACTTCCTCGCCGTCACTCGAAGCCTCTTCTTCTTCATCGTACTGTTCTGGTCGTTCGCGGAAACAAAAATGGAGTGAAGATGGACCTCCGGTGCGGTCTGTCATGCCGAGTTCTGCGCGAGCCTGGGCAAATCTTGTGCGAGCGTGTACCCAGAGCATATGGTCGATGATGAGCGTCCTCGTGGACTTTTCGCGAGGCGGAATCGAGTGCAAATGGTGGGCATGCTTGTGCGCGGGCGCCTTGAATGAACTTGGGCCGCCCGGGGCAGATGGGGATGATTGTGGTTGTAGAGGAGGTCGCTGGGTCGATGGAAAGGCTTGAAAGTGGGCCTGGGTTGGAAAGACAGGGAGAGAGGAATAGGACATGGTGCCAACGTTCAACTTTGTACTAGTACAACCTCTTCCGGTTTATCTTCGTGATCCAACTGTCAAGTAATACAACCGGGGAACAAATGGGCAAGTCACACCCGGAAACAATGTTTAAAGTAAGTGTACCGGGCAAATATGAACAAGGCTGAAGGCCGAGGTGAGCTATAACGAACTAGAAGTCATGCATGTTATGGCCCAGATCCGTGGCGATGATAGTGACGTCTGTTCAACTTACTACATTCACTCTCCCGAGTCCCTAATATTAATAACCCCAAAAGAAAGTAAATGGCCCTTAACAAACGGCGTCCACAAGGTCTGCAAAGCCAACACATAGTCTCCCAAAATCGAAAATAGAATAAACGTTCCGCAAGAATACGTCCCCGATGATCACAAAATCTGCCGACACGAATGAGCTCCAAATGACGACAATGCACTTTGAAAGGAACATACCAAACCCGTCGGATGTACCCATCCCAGAAATGCAATTCGATGACCCAGGTGAAACAGGACCAAAATTCCATGTGGAAGGGCAGACCGCATAGTCTCGCCCTTCAACCGTAAGCGTCGGCGCCGTCGAACTGATTGTATCACATGGAACTGTCAAGATATCCATGAAGCGAACCAGCAGGGAGTTATAGACGCGGCGCATACCAATACATATGCCATTAGCGCAAGTCGCGCCGGATACACCCGAAAAGTAGTCAGTTGCTACGGCAGTTGGCACAACGATAAGCGTGGTCCCGGTGTCAGCAATCGCAGCTCGTTGGACGCTCCCGGAAGCTTGGCGGCCGGAACGACTTATTGCTCCCAATGTAATTTGCCAGTAACCCTGTTGGGTCACTGGGGCACATACCAGCGTATCGTTCTTGAACGCAGTATAGTTTGCGTTGCCGACGATCAACTCGCTTCGTCCGGGGATATCAGACAGCATGAAGCTGAGGTAAGTGTGAGGAAGTTGACCGCTTTTTTGCAGGTTCTCCACTGGCGGTGTTACACCCAAGGTCGAGATTTCTTTGAATCCGGCACCGAAGATACCATCCGCGGGAAATTGACCGAGGGAGTGAAAGGTCCGGTTACTCCAAAAGTCGCTCGACACGAAGGCTGCTGCACCAAATGCTTGATTTGAAATCTTATGTGTTGGGTGAGTCGCCGTTCGGGTACCAATGAGTACGGCTTACAGTGTATCCGGCCAACCCGACTACGTCTTCATACGCGTCGAGTACAATGACTTCCCCCGACCCGTATGCCAGGATGGGTGAGCGGAAGGACACGGGGTGAGAAGTGCTCGACTCGGAATGATCGTATTTCGTGTGTCCGTCACAGGTCACCTGGCAATCCTTGTCGGGTATCCCTAACGAAAATAATAAATTTGTTGTTAATTCAAGATACAAGACACTCACAGAGGTCAGCGCTACCCGTGTCAAAGTCCCCTTGTCGAAAGGTACATCAGAGTATCAATAGATATACAATGAATGTCTCACCTGTGAACTCCTTAGGTGGCGTTCCAATGTTGAATTTGCCGTAATATAGGATTGATTGGTCGTCCTCAAGAGGTTCATATCCGGTGCTCGCGCGTTTCGACGGATTGGTCGATGTGAGTCTCGACAACGTATCAAGTGGATGACGTGAACCCGTGTTCCGCTCGTATGCTGCAAAGGTAGCCTCGTACTTCCTAAATGTTGCCCAATGAGCGGTTACTGTAAGCCGAGTTACGACAAAACATACTTGTGAGTGTAGCTGACGAGCCTTTCGACTCTATCGACGCCCAAGAATTGTCCACTTGCGAACGGCTGGGCCGAGATGGGGTCTCTCGCATAGCGTGGGCGGCGCTCCAAAGGGATTCGGATTGCCCGGTCTGAGATAGAAGGTCTCGCGTCGGCAAACATCGTAATCGAGAGGATGATCCAGAGACGTGGAATGGACTTCATCTTGAGGAGGAATGGTGATGGGCTAACCTACTTGGGAGTTTATATATCTCGCGACGGAGTATGAGGCTGACAAGATATGTTCCGCCCCCAACTTGTTCGCCACCTTGGCGGCTGACGGGATAGGAAGAAAGCATCTCCTAAGTGTTAGCTTGTGAGCTCAAGCTCGAAGTTCAGCACCGACTCTGAACTCTGGCAGAAGTGCCCCAGCTGCGTGCGAGTCCATACTATAAATCTCGAGAATGTATGCGTGACTATGCACTTGAAGAATTCGCGGAGAACATTCGCGAGATACGTTTAGCCTGCTTCCTTGCAAACAGGCGCTCGATGCCGTCCCTGGCGTTCGCTATAGCCTCTACGGCGTGTGCTTTTGCCTCGGGATGTTCGGGTTCGAGATCACACTGGGACACGTCCGCTGATCGGGAGTCGCATTGGGGATCATGTCACTAGTACGTGTGACTGAACAGATCGCGGCGCCGATGCTTGGACGGATCGCATGAGGGGAGGGGGATCCAAGGGTGTATATAACCGTGGACAACTTAGGACAGGACCCACATAGATGGTTCCACGGCGCGCCATGATCAATGACCCTCACCGCTAATATCGCGCGAGACAAGGAAAGCGTGTCATGTACATTCGGTTCCTTGCTTCGGAGTTTAGACCTTAGTAGGTAGGGGTGATATGCTGACCTCTGTTCGTAGTTTCTGTTCTATTCTATTCCTGTACGGTCGGTACTAAGTTGGTTCGGTACTGGATGGTTGGCTGGCAAGGCGCCCAGAAGGGACCCGGACAGAGTGTCAGGCGTACGTCGACGCTACTCCCACAGCACGGCGCTCGAGTGAAACGTGAAGCGTTTCATATCGATTTTTGTGCGGGTCCTGTCCCTTCTGCAGGATTCTGGAGCGCGCACGGACGGGTGCGCTATGGAAACCGATGTGGTGCGTTTTGCTTGCGAGCCCACGATGATCCAGAAGCAACGCAACTGATCGACAGGCGGTGTGAAGAAAAAATGAGATTCAAAAATTAAAAGTCGAGGTAATACCCCCAAGGCTGCGATTTGAATTCCGGTTCGAGACATCCACGGCCAGACGTGTCGTCAGGAAGGAGCAAGGAGGATGATTCACAAGAGGTGTTCACCTATAGATCCTCTCGAGGTCATCATGTCATGATTTCTTCAGATTTGAAGCCCTGCGAAGCCCGAGGCCGGAACATGCGCCACTTCGCATACGAGTACTTGGGATGGTGAAAAAGAAAGGTGCACTGGTTAGGCATCGAGAACGACGTCATGGTAGATCGAAGGATGCGCTCATTGACGGGTGCTCGTGGTGCATGAATTTCCTCGTACACCCTTCCCGTGGCTCCTCCGCTCTCCCGAGCCCCGAAAACCAGCATCGAGATCCTTCAGTCTGCTGCATATTCTTTGACCGTCTGATTTATTGCGTAAAAGACCGATGCTCTCTGGCTGAAATTCCAGCACGGAAGCTCACCCTCACTTCCGTTGTTGATAGTGTTTCACCTACAAGCATGTGACCGTTCAAGCAATGGACATGACCCTGCGCCATCTTTTCTCACCGGTGCAGAGGATACACCGCCGACACGAGCGAGGCCGTGAACCCCGAGTGGCTTCCATGTGGCCGGGCATTCTTTATTGTCAATTGCGCCCAACCAGCTTTGGGTGAAAGCTGTACTACCGCTTGGAGAGGTATTGTTAGAACGACTCGATGTATAGAGTTGATACGACGGACCAGTGCAATGCATTCGAGTGGCGCGAAGCCTTGCTGTGAGCAGCTCAACCAAGTTGCAGTTCTGTTTTTCAATGATGTAGTTTTCATCATGTGCCAACTCGTGCGGCTATACGTTTCATTGCATTGATGGCCATCTCGAACGACGAACTGATGATTTCGACAAGACTAACCTATTCGCCTGTTTTCGAGGGCTGCTTCAAGTCGCCCGAGCCGCGGGGTGACATTTACATACAGTCGGCGACACACGATAGCCGTGTCCGAGGACACTTTCCTTCGACCTATCATTGCAAAAAAAAAATAACCAACGCACCGGGTATAGTGTCTTCCGAGCCCGAGTCTGAAGAAAAAAAAGCCTACGGTCTCCAAGACCGCCCATCTAACTAGGTTTGCGACTGGCTAGCAAATCTTCCGGGTACCTTCCCGCCCACCATCCATCGTTTCTCCCTTGGCTGTCCTGTACCAGAATGAAATTTTTGATTTCCGTTGCCATTTCACTGTCTGGACTTGGACTTGGACCACGTAATCGCAACTGCAGAATTGGCATATCTAGTGCTGTCAATTGCCCCCTAGAGCCTCCAATTTTTGTCCTCACCGCTCATGTCCGGTCAGAGAGGGGAAGAGATTATTGAGAATTGCATCTCCGGTCAACTTCAAGCTCATCCGAGTAACGACACCAGATCCGATCAGACTGTGTTTAGATATCGGCGTCGAGCCACTGCGCCAAGCAGCTGCAGATAGCAGTGCTCGTGTTCGTTGCAATCCGATGCATCGGTCGCTCCGTCGGGGCTCTAATCATTGCTACTCACAAAGGTTGCTTGCTTTTTCGTTTGCCAAGAGTCAACGCTCGCATTGAATCTACCGGCATTCAAACTTTGAACGATGTCATATCATCTCGCCACAATTACGTTCAAGGATGACGAGCACATCCGTTTCGCCCGGTCGCCAACCGCGTATCACAGCACCACACGACAACATCGCACCAATATCCAATCCGAACGAACGCACAATAAGCATATTCCGAATCGCCAGGTCTCGGGGGAAAAAAATCACTCGCATCTCGCCACCCGCCGAGCCACCGTATCGCCTTCCGACGTGATCGTCCTCATCAGACCGTGATTTAATTGACCCCTTACATATCGCCGCACGACCAACACCGATGCTGATTCACAACGGCAACAAAACGATCACCATTTCAAGTCCCTCCCGTGGGACTGCGGTCCTGAACCTCCTCCTCCCTATCAGCGCCGGACCCGCGGTTCCCGTCGCCCATGGAGTCGTCCAACGCAACATACCGGGCGTATGCCATCGAGACACAGCCCCGAACCCAAATACCTGATTGTCACCGAGCTCGTTTCTTCCACCCGAGCACAGCCATGGATTCTCGGCATTGACGTAGCGCGCAGTATGACAAACCCACGTCACGAAACTGGTAAAACAGACGCTGGTCAGGACGAGGTATCCCCGCACAGCATACGTGTTGTACGTTGCGGTATGGCGTGGCCGATGTGTTTCATCATCCCCAGTAAAACAGACCTTTGTTATGCGTGATGACTGCAGCGGGGCCGCTGATGAGTCCGTTCGTACTAAGCAGACGTGATCGATCCGCGTCGCAAGGCTGTTTGACGGGCGGATCCATTCATGTACATACAGTACAAATGCAACGGTGCTGGCAATAAATGATGGGAAAGGAAATATCCCGACTTGTTCCTGATATATTTTGACACGAATGATGCCAGCTCAAAGTTGGCAGGGTCGTTTTGGGCGGGGAACCGGGCAAAGGACGTCGGGGACAACATCCTCTCGACGCGTTCAAACTCTGAAAAGCAAGTCCTAGTGATCCTCGGAGGGCCTACTTAACGAGCCACAATCTACGCGATGTCATCGAAGCCACGTACAACCACCAAGTCACCGGCATCAGATTCATAACGTGCGCACAACTCGGCAAAAGACAAGGACTAAATTCTCAATGCGCCATGGCCCATCAAACCTAGATCTCCACATCAATTCGCCAACCTTTGGGCTTCATCAAAATAATAAAAATAATAAAAACATCCAGAGGCAGTGCGGCGAACGTCCAGCACTGCCTTCACTGTTCCCTTGCTTTCCCTTGCCTTCCAGTTTTAGAAAACCCGTCCGAGGCAAGGGTGATCGTGTTCGTACGTCTACTTTTTTGTGCACGCAGTCGCGGACGCATGGTTGCATGATGGATTGATCGCCGATAGCATGGAACGCACGTCGGCCGTTTTGCATTTGTGGTCAACGTCCCCTTTCGAATTCCCTCCTTTGGGCCTAACCTAAGCTGGTGAAAAAAACACGTTCACCTTCCCAACATGACGTGGATAAAAATTCATACAATATTGTACCAACCTCTCCACACGTGTTAGATAGACTGACGCGAGCTGTCACTTGTTTTTGATGACACAAATTTTCTTTCCTCTGCCGACTGCGGTGACTCGAGGCAGCAAGGTTAAATAGGCGAGGCAGTGCACCAAAAACAAAAAGAAAGAACGCGTTCCTAGAAACCGGCATTCTCCGGTCATATGATGACTTTCATCCGCACACTCACCGAGTCAGTCGGCAAACGCAACACCCAAACCAAGTCCAACACGTCCTTTTTCCTCATGGCATCCTCGAGGTCGTACGATATGCATACCGCAGTTGAACTCCCAAAAATAGTGGTTCAACCACAGAATATATTAATTGATTTGGTTTTCCCAAGTTCTCTTTCGTTCCAGTGACATAAATATGTAAGTTTACGCGCGAGTCCACCAATATCTACGTAGATGGGGAGGTTAAGCTACAAGAATCTGACGAGTCAATCATAGAGAAAGAAAACGAAACAACAGACAATAAACAAGCAGCAGAGTTGCACAATAAGCACAACATCTGGAAACATACGAAGGGGTAGCAGATATGGTCGATCGTGCAATCAATACCAATATAAATGAGATAGCGGGATGCAGACGGGAATAAGCAGGGATGGAAACAGAGAAACCGCAAGGCAGTCCCATGTGTATCGTAATCAGTAAAAATGAAAAATGAGGCTACAATGCTAAGATTATCTTGGTGTGCGTCAGATTATATGGGCATCGAGGGTGACTTGCGGTAAAGAAGACGAATCAACGCAATCAGGGACTAGACCATGACACTCATACCAGACCACCCCTTATCTTCGGTCTTGGGAACCGGCAGCTGGTCCGAGTCCTTGGCCGCTTCCAAAATGCGCTGGCACTCAGCACCGCCCTCAGAACGTACTGGGAAGCGATGAACGATCAGTAGATGTCGTTGATAAAGCAAGTATACTCACAATGTCGGTTCAGGGCATCCATGCGAGCAAACGTCTTGTTGCAGCCGTCGCAGGTGAACGGGCGGTAATTGGAGTGCAACTGCTCGTGGCGCTTGCAATCATGCTGTCGAGCAAAGCCCTTGCCACAGCCAGGCCACTTGCACTGGAAGGGCCGTTCCTCGTTGTGAGACCTCATATGACCTAAAAAAAATAGTGAGGACGCGAGGTAAAACCCACGCCTGAGGGAAACGTACCCTTCAAGTTGAAGCTTCTGGTAAATGTACTACCACAGCCTGGCACAGGACACAAAAAGTTGGCGTCCTGCTTTCTGCGACGATGACTTGCACCGGCTGTACGCTCACTTGTCACCGTCTGTTTAGAGACGATGATCCCGCCAGTGGTGTTGGGTAGAGGAGGCTCTGGACGGAGCATCGAGGGTTGTCTGCCTGCGAGTGCAACGTTGGGAAGATCGTCGTAGCGAACACGTGGACTAGCAGACGGGCTGGGGTATGGACTCGCGCGATTGGAGGACAACGCGCTCCAAGCGCCATCTCCAGAAGTGGTTCTACGATGACCGCGAATGGAAGGCACAGTCTCCTGTGGGTATAGGAACTGACGATTGATAAACTCCTGTTGAGAGGAAGGGGGATAAAGCAGGGAAGAGGTTATATCTTCTGAACGGGACTGGCGATTGTGGCCTGGTCGACCGCCATCAGACTTGACTCGACGAATGCCACCAGAGTCGCTGGGGGTGAGGTAGGCGGCCATGTTGTTCGCCGAGTTGGGGTTAAAGTTGAACTGAGCCACGTTAGAGTTTGCGAGGTTGAATGAAGATTGGGTAGAACCAGCACTAGATGGGTGTTGTAGATGAGGCTGTTGTTGTTGGGGAAGGATTTCGTTGGGGCTGACAGTGGGGGCAAAGTCGTCGAGGGCAGAACCGTCAAGGGCGTTAAGTTGTTCTTGAGTCATAAGGGAGGTGTTCCAGAGCGGACGCAGCGAGGAGGCAGTATCAGATTTGCTGCGCGTGCGAGGGGGAATGTTTGGAAAGAGAAAGTTGGTATTTGTAGCATCGGAATGGATTTGGGTACCGAGGGTGGACAGCCTATGAGAAGAGTGGCTGTGTGAGAAAAGCTGTGCGGCCTGGAATTGAGGTACGCCGAGAGATTGGGGAATTTCAGTCTGCTGAATTTGTTGTTGATCCCATGGGGGTGGTGTCGCCTGTTGCTGTGGTCTGTTTTGCGATGCTGAGCCTGTTACGGAGGCATGATAAAAATGGTAAGAATAGAGTTCCCGAAATAAGCGTGGTGAAATCAAAGACTTGCCTTGATGGAGGGTTTCCAGGGTAGACTGGAAAGGAACTGCTTGTGAAGCTGCTCCGCCACCACTTACGGGAGTAGCGGGAACGATGTGAAGCTGGGGACCGCTGGATACGAAACCACCATCACCATCCGGGGCATTGATCATGGGAGTTTCCTGAGGGAACAGAGCAGGGCTGTTGTCCGGAATAAGAAGCTGAGGCGGAGATTGGGCTTTTCTCGGGGGAGACAAAGTTCTTTCGCCCGGAAGCTGATTGTGGCGCCAATTAGGGGACTCAAAACGCAAATTTTCAAAGGTGCGGGCGACGTCGAGATGAGGGGAAGAATGAGGGAGGATCTGGGGGTTGGAAGAGACAGAAGAGGCGCGGCTGCGAGGGCGGGGATCGTCATTGCTCGAGGGGGAGCTGTGATCGTAAGAACGTGGGGAATGTTGGTCAATCGGTGCGGGGGTGACGGAGACGGATACGTTTGGTGCACCGTGATCGAGGCCACCGATGAACTCGCCGTCAAAGACGAGAAGACCGGATGAGTTTGGCGGGTCGAATTCAGAAGGATCGTAATCTTCACGGACGGCTAGTGCGTCTAGACCGTCGCCGAGCAGGAAGCTGTCAGGGCCATCGGGGTCATAGCTGAGCTCGGAGTGTCCCGAGTAAGGTGAGTTGTGGTATGAGCCGTTGTAGGAGGAGGTGTGGTGAAAGGGCGGGGACTGGAGATGGCTGAATTCGTAGGTGTCGAATGGGGAGCTAGTGCCGACGTTGATGGGCTTGTGGTTAGGGCTTTGCGAGTAATCTAGCTCAGGGTAATGGACAGCGTCAGACTGGAGGAGAGCCATGGGGGCGATGGGCGTCGGGGAGGAAGAGGAGGAGGAGGAGGAAAAGGCAAGTAAGCGCGCGGGGAGGAAGGGGAGAAAGACCGGGTGAGAACTTTTGTCTTCCAATTGGAGGAATGGGTTTTTATTTAACCTCCGCCACACTCAAAGACCCCTCCACCCAATGTCCATTCCTCCGCTGTCTCATGTTGCTTTCTGCCCTCGCTTCCCGTATTCATTAACATTCGGCAATCAATATGTTTTCTAGTATTCGTAGTGCTCAATCACCCGCGAAGGTATTATTTTTCCTGACCGCAACGGATCCAACTACTTTCCGACGGATGGCACGCCGCTCTGATCGAGCAGAGGTCACCGCTGTCATCCTCGATCGAATACACCCGGCCTGGTTTTAGAATCACTCGCACTGCTTTCTCGCATGTCCCACTCTCCTTAATGAAGGGCGGGCTGTGTGCGTCTTTCGTTTGATACCCGGCTATGTCGACATTCTCTGCATGTCTGTCTGCTCCGGAAACCTCCTCATCCTGCTGCGCACCATCTGGCCAGCTTTCGGGGCTCTATTCGCCGTCCTGTATCGCGACCATCATTTGTGATCCCTGCAGTGATCGGCCACACGCAAGACAAGGACTTTCAATCTCGAACCCTTCTCTTCTTTATCACGCCACCACCACCTCGGGAACTACCGTAACAGCAGTCCGACTGGCGTAGTAAATTCGAATTCTCCCTGTGAGGGTATGATCGCCAGAGTGCGATATTCGCATACCTCACTGCCAAATGATTTCCATTGAACCAAGCATCGCATCTTGAAGTTCTGGGCTTCCTGGCCGTGTGCAACAGTGATGATCACCAAACTGCCACAAACACCTCACCATCAAGCGTACTTTGCTCATCGTAAGATCTTTCCAACACACCCACCTCCTTACAGCCTTCCCAAGCCGAGAACGATCAATACTTTCACTTGACACCCTTCGTCGCGACCACGCTAGTCTTAACACTCCCAGACAGTTCATTTCTCTTACTTGCTCCCCTAATCCTTCCAGATCGTTCCTGGGTCCCCGTTCTCACAGCCTCCCTGTCATCCATCTGATGGCACGCGCGTGAGGCTGTGTTGAAACGCATTTTCTCGACATCCATTTCATTTCTACACGGCATCAAAACAGTAAAGATGTCTTGTCTTCCCCATGCACAGCCAACGAGAACGGATTGACCCACTTTCTGGCAGGGTCCAACGCATTACATCCTCGTTTCAATAGAGTATTTTTATTGTTTCTGCTCACACGTTTTGAAATCACGTGACTTCGAAGTACGTATGTCATCATGTTCAAATCGTCATTGCTCACCAATCGCAGATACTTGCCAGAGGACATCATGTTTCGTTGTTTCCTCCTCTCAATGATCGTGAGACATCGCGGGTGTATGCGTGTGCGTGTGAGTGATTTACACTGGCAATAGGATCATTTTCACTCGGTGCCGGCAAGATAGAGAGAACAAAGCTATTTTGACAGGTGATCTGGTCCACATATCCTCCCATTGGGAATTGACTGCGATGGGATCACGGATCTATCTGTCAAAGTAATTGCATCCCGCGGGACCAGTCATTCGAGCGAGGTCTTTCTCATCCCGGTCCAGGGCCTCATATTGATACTGCATTCGTATCCTCCCCGTTTGCTCATGATCGGTATATTTGCTAGAAGCATAGAGATTTCTATTGTGTCGTCATGAACAATGGTTCTCGTTTCTTATCTGTATCTCATGTCCTTTTCTAATCGGGTGCGCTTAGGTGTGGGAGGCCTAGAGCACTTCGCTTTGGCCACGCGTCGCACCTGGAGTGAAAAGAGAGGGCTCGTTTGGACAATGACGAGAACTTCATCACATCACACTTGTACATGTGTGATCTTGGCTGTGTCCTGGACACTCGGCCCGCCCACCCCCATTCCGCTCTGTGCGGAGTGCCACCAAAGTGCCCGCAGTCGTCCTTGGTCGATTACATCGCCGCCGGCATGAATCATTCCCAGTCTTCACACTATCGCTGGGTCGGCAAGATACTCAAGACAAGTGCAATGCGTCTATTTATCGTCAAGTTGTTCTGAACGCACCCACCCCGATAGCGCGCACACGCAATAGTAGATCGTCCTTCCCAAACCTCCTCTCCAGCTGTCATCACCGATCAAATAACCCTCTTGAGCCCTTGCTATATCAAATCCTGATCCGATGTGACACTTCTGTACCTACCCCGATTCGATAGGCTCGTGTCCCTGGATCTGAGCGCTGATCTGAATGACACACCCACGACGCGACGAAAAGGGAAGGATATGGACAGGGGTTAAAGGGAAACGCGAAGGAGTGAGTTCCTGAGAGCCCCGGACTACACCCACTGGGCACTACAAACACCGACGTGACCCAGGCTTCTCACTGCATCGCACGCATGCACGATAAGCAGTCATCCTTGCTGGTGTGCGTACTATGACAGGGGCGATCGCATCAAGGGCAAGAACCGAAATAACCTCAAGTGTTGCCACCATCATGCTGCGTTCTCTTTCTCTCCACTTCATCTCCACCAGGTACCTGATGTCCACATGGCGTGTAGTACGAGTGCATCCCCGAGTCAAGATGAAATCATTTGTGCGCGCGGGATGATGAATGATCACTGCGCCGGAGATGCACAAGCCGAGTCGTAGGGTACGAGGCGATTACGATGCAAGCATTTTGTCAGATAAGAAATCTTACTCATTACCCGAGCGCCCATAAACTGTTCATACTTTTCCATATATACTCAAATGTCTGAAAAATAATGAAAAACGAAAAGGAAAAGCCTCGTGGAATTCTGCGCTCTCACACCAGCATATCTGAATCTCTTCGTCCTCACGATGCTTTCCCAACCCACGTTCGCTAGCTGATAACAGTCTGCATACGGTACAGCAACCATCACGAAAAGCGTAATCACTGGCACGCCACGCGCGAGATCCACCTCCGCATGCACACCGCCTACACTCTAGGTGACGTGAGCGTGATCTCGGTTGCTATGCACGCCGGCAAGTCATAGGGGCCGGTACTACATACGTGTACACCACCGAGTATATGAGCGCGCTGAGGCCGTCGCGCTGATTGACTTCGTCAAATTCCCGCGAAGCACTCGCAAGCACCATGACACTGCCGTCGTCATTGTTCCTGGACGCCACCGCCCGGATCATGTGCCCACATGGAGGACGGCGCCCTCAGTGATGCAGACGGACGGGATTTATCAGTGATTTGGTCGTTGGGCGCTGGGGTGATGGTGTAAAATGTTGACGGGCGCCCACAGTGGGCAGCTGGGAAAAATCCCGCACGGTGGTCTCGACTCTGTTGATGTTCGGCATTGGCTAGGCCGCGTTGATCGTGATTGGCTGATTTGAATGGATTCCGATGACTGGCCCGTCAGAGGATTTTTTTTTGATAGCTAGAGCACGCCGTGAGTTCTAAAGCGTCCTTTGCAGCCGTGCTGGCTATTCCAGACATTGCAACGCTGCAGTCGACCGGTCCTTTTTCTCGGGCTTGACATGTCAAAAAGTGCCAAAGTCATTTGTTGTAGGATTGCGACAGCTCGTACTACAAAACGACTTGGTCCCTTTCTGGACGCTAAAATGCGCCTTCGTGTCCGATCGTTGCGTAGTGGAACCAACATAACACATTGTGCAGTCTTGTCAAGCTTGCACCTGGTCGAGCCCATCTAAGTTCCTTCATTGTGGGTATGTCTGGTGACCAAGGTTAGAATGATCGGAACGACATACCATCTGCGGCGGTACTCGGATCACGAGTGGCCTTAGATTCAATATCCAAACCATGCGCACGCGAGCAGGGGGGAGAGCGACGATAGAGTCAAACACTGTGCAGCGCACAGTGTGCATGATGTGCGGTCTGACCTCTGCATATGACCTGAATTAGAAATTCAGGAAAAAAGGAATAGGCGCATCGTCGACATGGCTACAATGCAAAACGCCACCGGGTATGACTCACCGGCAATGCTAGCTGGGTTCCATTAATGGTCAAGGTGGATGCGTGTTACTCATGTCCGACCACTAGGCTCGAGGTTGCTGTGGAGCGGCCACGACAAATGATGGCCCGCAAGGAGACGTACTTTATAGTTTCGTGATTTTCGAATCTTGATGAATGATGGCTCGGGAGAGCAGAAGAAACGCCATGCTACGAAATGTGCACAAAGCCGTCGAAACTCAAGGATGGCTGACAACCGCATGAGCACCTCCGGATCCACCATGAGGCGCCCTAGAACCGTGGAAATCACGTCATCCACAAGGATCTACAGATGAACAACCTTTCAGGGATCACTCACTCCGTTCCGACGGTACGTCTTTGCACCCTGAGATTCGAACCGGAATCCAAACCCTGTATGTATCGCCTCGACTGCGATTTTTATTTTCTATCGATTACACCGCCCGTCGTTGTGGCGTTTGACTCGGGGGACCATTGTAATTTGTGGCCATGGCCGTGTCCCGAGTACAAGTCACGAGCAGAACGCACCGCACCGCACTGGATCGCGGCTCCCGACAGACCATCCCATTCCTAGTCCCTCCAGGAGGGATACCGGGACGGGACGGTGCCGTCCCAGATATTATGGATGGCAGGCATCATCAGGCGACATGTGCTGTGGGGGTAGTCTCGGCGCGTCGTGCGCAATCAACCGGGTTCCTTGGCTCCCTGGTTTGTATTTTGATGAGGTCGTCGTTCAGGCTGTTCTGTTCTGTTCTGTTTGGTTCTAATCGGCTGCCTGGCGAAGCACCCGCTAGGGACCTGAACAGACCATCAAGTATACGCTCGCCTTGTATAGGTGGTACGGTTCATCCCACGACGTGTTCTGTAACCAACAGTATGGGCCCTTTGTTTTCCTGTTTGTCCTGTCCTGTTGACACTCGCATGTCCCCTGGTGAAACATTGCACGTGATTTGTACGCACGCGCGCTTCATATATTTACTCTTGGGATCCGAGACCAGATGACCGCAGAACGAAAATACCCGAGAGGCAGCAGTAACATGACACCGTCCTCAGCGTTATATTAAGTATGACTCAGGGAGCAACACCTGCTAGCGGATGGGAGATCAGCAACGGCAGCGACGGGAGGATGGATTGGATGGCGGAGCGGGTGTAAACGGGTGCGGTGCGATTGGGTGGGCACCTGGGCATCAACGAGTGTATTGATACAGCGGGCGCAAACGGGCCGATGGGCCGAATGGAGAGAACGGTGGGACAATGCAAACAGATAGCCGGGGAAAACAAGCGAGATGGGGGAAGAACGAGTGGGATGGGCAACGAGAGGGGTGGGTGACGCAAGCAGATGAGCAGGGGTTGCACGGTTGACTGGTAGTGGGTAACAGTGCGCTGGTGTTTGAGTCGGGAAGTGAGACAGTCGCCGTAGATCGAACTCAACTTACCCGTAGGGACTTGTGCATTTTTCCAAGTTATGTCCCCGCTGTCTCAGCTCTACAACAAGAATATGACATTGTCAACGTCGGAATCACGGGAGAGAAGCGGTCGAGGATCCGATACTCGTGTAAGTGGAGGCTTGTGATCTCCGTTTTTCGATTTTCCGCGGGCAGGTACTAGTTAGTGGGACTGCAGGTGACAGTGTTGTGATAGTCAAGAGTCGTCGGATGCAAGAGGAACGTGGCGAACGCGGACGCAAGTACTGTAACAAGGAGTCATCAGTGAGAGAGGAAACACGCCGGTTGCGCGAGTCACTTTGGCTGGCCACCTTGTTTCGAGTCGCTCAAGTGAACTCGTAGTGCCGTCGGCATGCTTCTCCCCTGTTTCGTCGTTATTCGCGGTGCTTTGGTGCCTCGAATCACATCGATGTCTCCTAGCTCGCCCTGCACGCGAGCGTTTCCAAAGTTGTTTCATACATCGCATATCCAGTTGACGTGGATTGCTCCGGTTTTCGTAGACAATCGCAACGCCATCGGCCCATTCCTACTACCCACACCCCCAAATGAGCGTGCACATGTACACGCGGAGCGGGTGGCGCTGGTGGTGGTGGTGGTGCGGGTATTGCAGTACTGGTACGGGTTTGTCACGGGTCACAAAAGTGTGACCCGTACCCGTACCCGCAGGTAACTTGGGTATTATACTCCGCGCGGGTTAAGTAACCATACCCGTCATGACAATCCCTAGCGGTGGGTGCACAAATTTCAATTTCTCCATTTCCACCAGTGTTGAGCATTCGCTGTCATCATCCCCTTCATCAAGTCCCACTAGGAAGGCACACATCTTCCCGAATCACTGTGCATCTGACCCTTCAATATTACCACTAACATCGATGCTATACATGAGTTCAACGGAAAACCACAATTTACACAGACAATAACAGCAGCAGTGGAAGCATGGCGTCAGCTACATCATACACTCAAAGAATACATGGGACCATGCAGCAGCATCATATTAGGTGACTTGGATAGGAGGAAGACCCATCGCCACCCGGCCAATAGGCTCCTTGATGTCGGTGTCGACACCGAGCCCAACGTACTTCGTCTCCTTCAACTTCGCAAAGTCAGGTGGGTCCTGTCCAGCGAGGAATGTCTCAGCCTGCTTGACAATGTACGCCGAGTTTTGAGGCGTCTTCGGAACAGCGCCGATATAAATCACTGACACAAGCGTCGCCAATCAGCACCTCAGAAAAAAACGACGTTAAAATGGATCCAAGTCTCACCTGCCGAATCGGCTACACCGGTGTGTTCCTCCTCGACGGAATGAACCACATCCTGAAGGCATATCTCATACATCATTAAGAAAAATAGAGACATCGTATGATTCGCTTACGCAGTGCCAAAAAACCATATCTCCGGGGTTGACTTTCGGGACGGACGTCATCGTCTCGACGAGCCTGAAATGTGGGTGCAGCTTGGGGGTCGGAAGAGGACCAGTGTACCCAGGCCCCAGTGGAATGATACCAGGGAAATCGGCGGTTGAGATATCTGCCCAATAAGTCAAGCTATCATTCTAAATAGCAGGAGAACATAAACGTAAACATACCAAACTTCCAGTTCTTGGGATCGAGGATTTCGGGAGAATTTTTGGGCACGGTCGGGGAGAAGAACGGACGAAGCATCATGTACCCGTTCGACAGCTGAACGTCTGGAAAGACACGCAGGGTTCCTTCGGTCGGCGCTATCTCGCTAAGGGATCAAATGATTGGATGGATGAAGATTGCCTAACGAAGATGATCGATATCAACAAACCTCACAGCCAACCATCCCTGGAAAGTCCTGAACACAGTCGCTTGTCCAGATCGTCCGTACAACGAGCTCTTCGCTTCAAGACGGTGCTCGAGCTCATAAGGGTCATGTTTACGCCAGTTTCCGGCGAGAATGTCCTCAAAGCAACGACGGAATGTTTTATCTTCCCATCGCTCAATAGCCCCACCTACAGACGTTCAAAATGTCAACTCGTGGATATAATGTGGTGACATACTGTCAACATGAGGCGGGAAATATCCCCAACGACCACCAGGATGGCGGATGCGAAAACGATCCGCATATGTCAATGGGACGGAGAGATCAACGCCCTCCAACGTCTTCCCAGACTCTACATGGTACAAATTGTTGAGCCAGGCAGACGCCTTCAAAACGCCTGGATGAGCACGAGCTTGCACTTGTGGTCTTGTCCAGCTAAAACGCTGCTAGATAAGGAACGTGAGATTGGATTGCAAAAGGACTGACTAGAGATGGAAGAACTGCTTGTTGTGTTCAGGGAGCCCTATGTGATGGTGAGAATCAAGCGTAGAAACACGTCAATCGGTCTACTAACCGTCTACGTGAGGTCCGTTGGCTTTGATGAACTCCTCGAGGTCTGTTTTCCAGTCAGACGCCGTCTTGGTATCAACGACACCGCGTATGACGACCGATCCCTTGCGTCTGATCACATCGATCTCTTCAGAGGATAACTTATCCAAATCTGCAAGGTTGACTTGGGGAATGAACTAGCAGCGAATGATGTTACTTAACCATGCTTTCACGACGAAACTCGTTGATATCATACTCACATCCGAACCAGCCTGCGCGATCTCGGCAGTGCGTGTAGCCAGCTCGTTGAGAAGGTCCTTCCAAGACTGAGTCAGACGTTCTTCCGTTGTTGAGGAGACAAGCTCGCGTTTCAAGTCCAGGAAACGATGGGTCGGCATGCTATAGCAAAGTGGATATCAGGTGTATGAGAATTTACCTTGCTCGATGGCCGCGCTTTTATACCCATCCTTGAAACTGATAACAACCCGATTTTTCGGGTCATAGGATGCCCCATTCGTAATTACACCGATAATTCCCCGGGATGTCGGAGTGTCGGGCAGATGTCCCTTTGATCTTTATGAGTGGCGATAATGGGATAATCTAAATTATGGAAAGTGAACTCATGTGACTCACCAACTTATCGAGCGTTCTGAACTTCGGGTTGAAGTACTTATGCTCGTGACGAAATGCCTCGCAGATAGAATGTGGTTGATCCAATAGCAAATTACGAGACAAATGCAGGTACGATATGGTCCGGATGTGCAACGAGATCAAAAAGTAATGAAAAATCGGAATGTAAGAATAGTAGAACAAGTCGCGGGCTTGATGACGTATTATTGTTCTTCCATTTCTTCCTCCTCGTCCTCGACAGCTGCCTCCTGATACTGTGATAATACTAAGTCAAAACACCCGGGAATTCGGAGTAGAGCAACTCACCTGCTGATACTCGGCGCTGCACCGCGATAACAAAAATTAGCGTTCAAATGACACCTTCAAGAAAATGTTCTCGTTACTCACATCAAATCGTTGGCGTTACTCTCTGCTTCGGAGAATTCCATGATATCCATTCCCTCCCCAGTGTACCAATGGAGGAATGCTCGACGCTTAAACATCACAGCGAACTTCGGGGAGAGGGATCAGTGATAGAAGTGTGAAGCATCGGGAAGAAGGCTGACCTGTGCGAGGTTACGCTTGAAGGGTTCTTGGATACAGGTCGAATTCGCCAGTGCTACAGCAGCCTAAAATACGTGAGAATTATTGTATGCAAAGCCCGATACCAAACCGACCTGCGGCTGTCCAACTGGAGGAACAGAGCACAAGGACACCGAAACATTATCGGGAATCCACCTAAAGCATATTTGAGTGATGCGATTCTTTGGAGTACCCTGACGCTCACTCTACGAAAAGGTTGGAATTCTTGCGTTGCAGTTGCGCAACAGATGTCTGTCACAAGCGTCAGCAGATGATAATAAGGAAGAAGGAACCCTACCTCTGCCTGAAGGAGGTGAGGATTAATCAAAGTTCTGATAATATGATAGGTATGTCCACTGACCTCATTAGAAGATATTTTTCCTCGGAAAATACATGCAGCGGTGAGATAACGTCTACAGGGACATTAACATACTAATCAGAAGGAAATGATCATGCACTCACCCAAAGCGTGGATCGCATGCGACCAATAAGTTTCGGCGATCGAAAAGCCTGAAATATTGAGAATTCGAGCGAGTTGCTTGTTAAAACACTTACGACGACGTCAATTCTGCAATAGACAAACTCTGGAACGCCTTAGCCTTCGGATCATAGAATGGGGCGAAGCTTGGCATGAGGAAGTGAAGCTAATGTGCATTGTCAAATAAAAAGAGATAATTCACTACTGTCAACTTACTCGAGGGAATGGGATCAAGTTCATGCCAAGTTTCCGCAAGTCCCTAACGACGACATTTACTTTCCCGAAGTCAATCACAAAGCGGAACCTACCCATTCAACTGTCCTGGGAATCGAAGACTTGTACTGACACCGCACATGACTTTCGAGATGAGCTGTACGCATGACCAAAATCAGCGGGGGATATCACCAAAGGTCTAAGAACTTGCCTGATTGAGGTCATCGAAATTCGGAGTCTTGATTTTGAGTGTTCGAACAGCAATATCATACCTACCCAAGGTCGGTAACCCAAAGAAGTATGATGGAGCAGTTGCGCTTACAACGCCTCATTATCAATGCATATTGTCAGGTCGCAATTGTCAACGAGTTGATGAATGGAGAGCAGGGCGTTATATGGCTATTCGCGAGTTAGCTTCGATGGATTATAGAGCATATGCACTGACTTCGACCACTGTTTCTGACACCTAGTGACGGCTATTAGCTGGGCCCTTACCGCATAGTTGTTACACTGACGTTCGGAGAAGGCAAAATCGAAAACGTTTGGAGCATCCGATCAGGGTATTCCTGAAAACCATCAGGTCAAATTATCAGCGGAAATGTAGATATTGCTCGCCTCGCGCAACTTGGATAAGAGCAGCGAACCAAGACCAGCACCGGTACCTCCACCAAGAGAGTGGATTATTTGAAAGCCTTGGAGGGATTCACACGCCTCCGACTGTCTTCTTACGATATCAAGGATAGGATCGATGAGTTCAGCACCTGAAGAAGGTATCACCTGAAACTCTCAATCAAGATTGCGCACATCATACCTTCAGTATAGTCTGCCTCCGAGAAGAATTAGCATGGACTGTGATTCAACATCAGAAAATGGCGTAACTCACATCCCTTGGCCCAGTTATTGCCAGCCCCTGATTCACCAGTGAAGAACGTATCCGGTCGGAAGAGGCTTCCAAGCGGCCCTGATCTTACCTGCAGGACATTCAACCTCGTTGCACTTGAGCAAAATCATAAAACTGACGTGGTTGCAAACTCCGGCCTCGAGATCGACCTGAACACTCCTCGGAACGTATTTTGTTGGACCACTTGAATCAACGGGGGTAAAATACACCCCGGCCTTGGAACATAATCAGCTCAATGGTTCGAATTTTTAAAACAAGGATACTGACGCGCGCTATTTGCAAAGGATCGTTGCCTACGTACAGCTAGGATCACAAGGGATCCACCAGGTCATCATCCCAAAGCAATCCACAGAAAAAAAGCAAAGCGTACCCCTGAGTCGTCAAGGCCATGTTCAGCTAGGAGCATTTTCCAGAACCTCTCTCCGACTTGGTTGCCTGCCTACAATTTTCCGGTCAGGTATTAGGGTTGCGCGCCCAAGGGTGAATTTAATTACCTGGCCAGCCTGTCAATGAACAAGACACAGTCAGTAACCATGAAATAACGCAAGCTGGACTCTATTACCTGAACATTAATTATTTCCCTGGACATGATTGAACGGAAGAAAGAAATTGATGGAAAGGGTTCAGTCACTCGAAGTCAAACCCCGCTGAAGAAGCGATGGGCACCACCACCTTTTCGGAAACATCCGTGCACGTGACCGTGTTCAATATATGTCGCGTCGCGTTCGCGGACTTGCCGTTTATCTAGTACCTGGACATGCGCTTCAGGGCGACGGTAGAAAACATCCCAATCTTCTTCCGTGAGTGCATCATCTTCCAGTCTTTTTTTCTGCACCATTTAGTTGGGTCAGGTATTATACAGGCCGTCGAAAAGCTCCAAAAGAAATGTATCATCCGGTTTACAGAGGGTGAGATGCACATCATCTGCAATGATGATGCCAGCGAAGGCGGCGTCCAGGTCTGGTCGTAAGTTACACCCACACTATCATCTCCTTCTGCTTTACCCAGGAACAGCGTGGTCAAAGTCGAATCGTTATTCACAAACTACCGCATACAATCCAACGCGGACAACAGAATCACGATCTCGCTCTCCACGGAAGCACTTCTTTCTGCTCTTCGGTCATCGTCTTCTTCCGCATCCTCCGCGTCGGTGGCAGCTGCCGTTCTACCCATGTATGATGCAGACGAGCTTGTCATGAAATTGGCCAAGAAGAACGACCAAGCCGTGCTGAGCTTTGAAATGTGCGGTGTATCACGCTCAGGTCGAAGGGTACGCGTGGCACACGATGTTCGAATTGACGTCATGCGTCCTTCCGATGTCGACAAGCTCCGCGAACCCTTGTGTCCAGAGGCAGATGTGTGTTTCCTTGACCTTGGAGCATTCGGACAAGAATTGAAGAACGGCTAGGTTACCATTTTACTTCCCCAGTTACAAAAGATGCGCACCATTGTCGAGAGACTCCGTCCTCTTTCCGACGTGTTGGCTCTCAAAGCCAATAATAGCGGCAAACTTCAAATCGCGATTAGCACGGATGCGGTCAAACTTGAAACACAATGGGTGGGATGCCCAAACACCAACATGAGTATGTAATCCCCTCTTCACCCAAACAACGCATTCAAAGCCCGGTCGGTCGTGTTTTAGAACAAGCAACCGACGAAAACGCACCCGAACCAGAAATCGCGGGAAATATAGACCCGGAAAAACTATTTACGGTGCATCTATCCGTTCGCAGTTTCATCAAATTTCTCAACAGCCATGTCGTCTCAACTACAACTATCGCATGTACGTGGGTCTTTTACTATATCGGTTTTTGAGTTTTATGCCACTGATAACCTAGGCATTTGTCAAAATCATTGCGCGATTCTCTATGTGTACATTGGCGACGTGGCAGATGCAGGAGGTGTCCTCACTTTCTATATCCCAGCCGTTATTGATGATGATGATTGAGTGAAAACCTTGTCACGCCCACATATGAAATAGGTGGGTCACGATTTCAACCGGTGCTAATGATGAATTTGAATTGGACCACGGAATCGGTCACCTTTGTCAATCCGGCGGGTTGATCTTTGCTTTAATTCTTTGCTTCCGTCCCGAGGTGCCTCCGCAATGCGTAGATATTTCTTCGGGATGTGGAAACTGTCGACCGATAAATATCATGCAGGGGATACAGTTGAACACATCTATGAGTAACAACGGAGATGTTTATACATTCACAGCTCGTATCCAAATCGTAAATCGTTCTGGCCATGGAATTGCCATGAAACTAATATATCCCCTTTTTCGAGTCTAGTCCTCAAACCCAAGCCTCTGAGCAAACTTTGTCCGGCCGCCTGCTATTTCGTCCACGACAATCGATCTTCCCACAATCTTGGCAAGCGTTGAGACAAAAGGTGCGTCCACCCTTGCCCTTGCAATCCTGGGAACCGCACTTGCAGCAATGCCGCGTGCGCTTTTGTGAGGGTTCAAGAATGGCAACTTCAGGTGTACTTTCGCCGTATCCAAATGGCCTCTTTAACCCGTTCTGGTCCGCTCCAGGATGTGCATGTGCTGGTACATTTTGGCTTTGTGCGTGTTGGGGAAAGTAGGCATAGCCCGCATATGGATAGCTCACGTACGGCCCAGGCTGGGCGAACGTGTAAGGTGCTGGCTGGGCGGGCGTCGATGATGGCGCGGGAACCTCTGGGGCAACGCTGGCCATTGTGGAGGAAGAAGGTTGTGACTGCGCCTGCGCATGAGCCTGGTTTTGTGCTTGCGATGGTTGGGAAGGTGCTGCGGTAGCCTGGCTCGGACCTGCTTCTGCCGCGGCGCTATTGGCTTTCCATGCGTTATCGTATTCATCAGAGACATCCTGATTGCACCACGGGGTCAGTACAACCATCATAAAAGATAAGAGGGTCGCACTCGTGGTGTGGGCAGCGTCGTGTCAGGATGGTTAACTGCCGAGATGCCTGGAGCATCTTCACCTTGGCCTTCCTCCTCCTCCTCCTCTTCCTGCTTGTCTCTGTCATCCTTGATAGGATTCTGGATGGCATTGATAACATGAAGGATGGCATCCTTCGACATTCCACATTTCAAACAACCCTTTACCATGTTCCAAAGAGACTTGGAGACGCCCGTCGCATGCCAGCTCCAAACGCTTGTTCCGCTTCCCATGTCGGAATCACCCTGGAGTAGCTTGGCAGGAAACTCTTCTTTTAGCCTTGTCGGGAGGGCTTGCATGATCGAGCCATCCGTGCTCGCAAACCTACGGCCCTCCGATGCCGTATTGGAAAGACAGATCGAGCTTTTACAAATGTATTCACAGCCGATGATAAAAAATGGCTTTTCAAGATCATAAACTTTGATCGGTCCAGATTTGATACGACCACGGTTCGTGAGTGACGACGAACAGGCGGAGCATGGAATCCCATTGAAAACAAGTGGCAGCGGATCCCAATAAAAGAATCTGTGTTCGGAAAGGGTGCGGGAATTGGGACCAGAGGCGATAAGAGAAAGGTACGCTGGGGAGGCTGGAAGCCAGAAAGTTTTGAGGATCGAGTAGAGCGAGGGTATAGAATGTGAGTCTTTAGTTTGATTGGAGGACGGGGCTAGTGAACTGAGATGGGACTTAAAGGCGTCCTCCACTGTCGGCCCTGCACCTGGGGGCGGGTTGGGGGCTGCTAGACTTGCTAGCAACGCCTGTAAGAACGCATCAGGCTTCGTCCGCAGCACCTCTACCCACTCGTCCCTGCTGAGATTAGGATCGAGGCCGTATTGATGATGCGAAGGTCCACCTGCGGCACCAGTGGAAATAGAAAGTGGTGGTGCCGAGACAGATGCCTGAGCGCCAATTGGATTGAATCCCGTCTGCCAACTGGGAATTCCAGGATGCTGAGGGTAATATGCCTGGAGAGAGAGACTTGAGAAAGATGGAAAAGCCGACAACGGTGAGCTTACTCCAAATGGTACTGGATGTCCCTGCGCGGGTTCTGCGTGAACCTTTCCTGAAGATTTGCGCGAGTGAGTTATTCGGCGTGTACCGACGGAGCCAGCAGGAAGACCATCTTTCCTCGGCCTTCCAACAGGCCGCTTTATCTTCTCCCCAATGACTGGAGGGTTTTCTGAATTGGACTGTTTCTTTCCACTGCCTTTGGGCCTACCCGGCCTACGTTTCGCGGGTGTTGCGTTCGGATCGACCGCTAAATTGATAATGAGGACAAGTGTGGCGAGCAACGATGTGACACTGACACTGTATGATCGATGGACCGGGTTCGGCTGGCATGCTTGGGAGACTATTTTCCATGAGGGATGGTAGGCGATCCTTCGATCATGTTAGCGTGCAGGCCATGGACACTCGAAAGATAAAAGGTGGGCAAGATATGTGTAGCAAAAATCGAATATGCGAAATACAACAGCACTGAGAAAAAAAATTATCCCTGCTAACAACCTATCGGAGGGGCGATCTGAATGTATAACATGCAGAAAATTATGGAAAAAAATAAGAAGAGGAATATGTTGAGTGCAGAATGTCCCGGATGAAAAGACTCACAAGATATCGAGAGAGAGCTTGCCAGCGGATTTGTGTCAAGTTTTTGTTATCCCCTGAGGCCGTCGGCTGTCGTGAGAATGTTGAAATCGCGATGGGCGCAAGGTTGAGTTATTCAGTCGGAGCTGGAAATTACTATCAGTTATCTCCGATCGATTTGCCAGTTTCGCCAGTGTCCACAAAGGTGAGCAGCCCAGTCTTTAGCCCCATCTTTCCATCCTTTTTACGATGAGCTTCAACCGAATGCAAATAGGAAGTGCCGTCTGAAAGAAATATCCACTGGATGTTTCTGGTGTCGATTCTCGGTTCTCTGAATTATTTTATTTTGTTCATTCCTAGGTTTCATCGAGCTAACATGTTTGCCTACTTCCTAGGTGGAGAATCGAACATACTATGATCCCCAGTGGCGGCAGTACAATTTTTTTTGGTCCACCTTTCGTTGGAAAACAGTTATCCATGCATTCCAGTATATGTGTCTCAAAATGTTAGCATTTCCATAGACACAGCCTGGCCAATAAATTTCTTCTCGGTCCTTTTCTACGTGCGACGTTCGGAATCGTGAACATTTATTTTAAGGAACGAACGACTTTCAGAGGGTGAGACACCATTAGTAAATCTACTGTTGGTCTGATGCGCCAAATATATTCCCCCGCGCTCAGCGCTCAGCGGTCGCAGTCCTTACAAGTGTTGCTCGGTGTTTCTAGCTGCCGGACATATATTGGCCGCTGGGAAACGGTCGACAGTCGCATGAGATCTCTCCCGAGGTGCTGCTGGACAGACTGAGAACTTTAGAGAAACTGATACTACCAATTCACTCAAATGTTGGCTGCAAGAGTGACGCTTTATCCTTCAGAGCCAGTCTCAGGTAGGTGCACGCTTATTTCTGTGTATGTCGTGGTTCTTGAGAAAATATACTCCTCAGACGTCCGCGGCGAAGCCTAACCACTTGGTCATTGGTCGCCGTGACAATCGGATTATCGCCTTCCGTGGCCTGTTATCCTGCTCCTCTTTTAGCGGCGTACCCCGTCAGTTTAGCGACTGATTTGTCGCCATCTGCTCCGATGGCGATTAAACTTTCCCCCCATATGTGTTCGGATTAGCAGTAATCCGCCAATTGTCGTTGTCCGAGGAGGTTCTCCATCTATAAGAAGAGCGACGATCAACACTGGCCCTGCGTCACCTTATCCATCCTCTGCCCAACCATCAAGTCCCCATTTGATGCCCTTGGACGTAGTCTTGCTCTTCCAGCGCGTCGCCGCGGTCGTTGTCCTGGCGTCTACGCTCATTGTACTGTACAAGAAGTACCAGGCTCCTCCAACCACAATGGATGGTCTCCCTCTCCCACCTGGTCCACCTCCGCGCTGCTTTTGGGAAGTCGCTCTGCCTACTTCAAAGTAAGTTGCGTGGAAGGACTCTTCTTTCCGATCGAGGACAGACCACGCTTATTTAGTATGGCAAAGACCCTCACCAACTGGGTAGCGGAATATGGACCAGTGATGTCAGTACGTGCGGGAAACCAAGTCGTTGTGGTTCTCGGCAACGTGGAGGTATGTGGGTTCAACATTTCCTCAAGGCGTCATCCGACCAAGCCAATCGCCTGTTCAGACAGCTTCAGAGCTCATGGAAAAAGAGGGTGCAGCACTCGTCGATAGACCACGCTTAGTCGCGGCCGGCGAGATTATTTCCCAGGGTATGCGTCTCATCTTCGCTGGCAGCGGCGAGCGGTTCCGCCGCCTTCGAAAGGCTGCCCATACCCACTTGCAACCCAAAGCTGCGGAGGTATACCAGGATATGCAGATCGAAGGCGCATGGAATGTAATACTCAACATCCTCGACGACCCCGAAAATCATATTCAGCATGTGCAACGGTGATTTCTACTCCGCGGATTTAACAAACTAGGATCTGATCTGCCCGACATCCGGTCAGATATGCCGTAGCTGTCGTACTGCAGGTCATGTACGGCAAATCATACCCAGCGCTAAACGCCGACCCAACGGTTGCTAGCATTCGCAAGGTCTCAAAGAACGTTCAATCAACGATGCAACCTGGCGCATTTCTTGTAGAGCGGATACCAATTCTGAAACACGTTCCCGGTTACGGAAGAATTCTTAAACGATACCGCGAGTTTGAGCTGACTCTTTTCAGAGAGCAGCTGGCCCATGTGAGGGACGTGATGGTACGTAGTCAAGTCCTTCTGATGCCAGGTATGGAACGCCAACAGCATCTTCTTATAGTCGATGGGCCAGGCTGGGCCCTCATTTAGCAGGACGCTTCTCGAGACTGCCCACGTGCATCAGCTGTCCGAAGATGAGATGGCTTACCTTGCAGGTGGTCTGTTTAGCGCTGGAGCTGACACAGTACGTCATAGTACTTTGATGGAGTTTCTGGTAGGACAAGTCGCTTACAATATGGACCATCTCGTTGTCCAGACTGCTGGAGCTATTACGACTTTGATCTTGGCAGCGGCCACGCACCCCAAAGCGCAAGCTCGTGTTCAGGAGCAAATGGATGCCATCATCGGGAGGGATAGACGTCGGTCCTACGCGGCTACTACGTGAACATTCAGAAGCTGATTGAACCTCCAGTACCGAACTTCCAGGATTGGGACGAGCTCCCTGAACTTCATGCATTTATCGCCGAGGCAATGCGATGGAGGCCCGTCGTGTTGACAGGTATGCCAAACGTCTATACCACGATCGTTGCGCAGGTTTACTCACTCCACATAGGTATTCCACATCGTGCAACCAAAGATATTATTTGGGTATAGTTCATCTCAGTATTCAAGTAATATTGTCTGATCGTCTGAATGTTATAGAGAGGACTATGTATACCTGCCGGAGCCACCGTAATCGGGTGTCAATGGTATGCAGAGATCGAGACCGCAAATACCCAACTCATCATATCGCTGCAGGGCTATTTCAAGAGATCCTGTCGCGTTCCCAGATCCCGAGAAGTTTGATCCCGGAAGGTGGCTTGACAAGAATGGCAAGTTCTGCCCTGACATACGATCTTATGCGTACGGATTTGGGCGACGGTATGTCTTATCGCCGGATGCTGAGTGCAACTCTAACCAAGCGCGGGTAGGGTGTGTCCCGGTCAACATATTGCTAGCCGGTCATTATTTGTCAGTCTAGCATTGCTATTGTGGTCATTCCAGATCAAGGAGCGGCCTGGTGCGCCGATTGATGTTGATGCTTTTGACGAATCGGTCACTCTGGAATGGCAACCATTTGCAGTGGACTTCATGCCCAGAGTGGATGAGACAAGGTTGAGAGAGATGATGGAGGGAAAGGTGCCGTCGATTTAAGAGAATCTGGTCTTTGGATTATCATCTACTCATCATCATGGATCTTCTTGATTTTTGTCACCCTCGATCATTATATAACTTTTCAGTCTTTGTCTACTCCTTGGGAAAGGAGAGTCTCTCAGTGAAGTGGGGGTAGGCCGGTCCGGGCGCGTGCACAAACTGATGGGAATGTGCAAGTCACCGGAGCGGACAGGGTTACGAGTGCCGATGCGCCAAAGAGTAGACGCAGACACGGCAGCGTCGTCAGGAGACACTCCGAGACAAGGAGAGAAAGAATCAGATCTCGAGAAAGGTGTAGGATACAGGAAGGAGAGCAGAGACTAAGGAAAAAAACCACGATGATATGCTAAAGGGAAAAAGGGTGGGTGGGCCGACGATGACAAGTTCTAAGTAGTGTACGATGGCTGTTTGATGACGTGGCAGGGAAACAAGGAGTGAGTATCAAAGGTGCTGTCTATACTAGCCGCGTCGTCGGAGCCTGAAAAGCGGCATCCGCGCCGGTCGATATCTCCCTCGACAGATGCCTCGCTTTCAGTCTTTGTCTACTCCTTGGGAAAGGAGAGTCTCCCAGTGAAGTGGGGGTAGGCCGGTCCG